>JAZKJV010007888.1:0-66022 GCA_037367405.1 Ottelia alismoides | reverse complement strand
TTCTGCTCTAAATCTATGGTATGTTCTTAGCAAGATGAATCTCTAGCTCTGGTCTCGTCGAACGTCTTTATTTGTATACTTTCGCCCTCGACACGAAAGTATACCTTCTCACTATCATGATCGGACACTACCTTGGTTGTGGCTAAGAAGGGTCATCCTAAAATGATGGGGGTATCAGTAACGGACTCAATGATCTCCATGTATAATACAACAAAGTCCACACGGAATTTCAGGCCCTGAATTGTGACGACCACGTCCTTCAGTAACCCCTTTAACCTCTTATCAGATCTATCAGCAAATTGAAGGACTGTCCTGCTTTGTCTAAGAGGGCCAAACTCAAATCGATCGAGTAAGGTAGCCGGAAGAAGGTTAATCAAAGAGCCGCTTTCTAATATGGTACGATCGAACCGCTGCTCATGGATATGGCATCTGACATATGGAGCTCCTGCATCTAGTCTCTTGGCTGGCAACCGGTTCTGAATAACGAAGCAAGTAACACGAGTAAGAAAATGGATCTCTGCATTGTGGTTCCTCTTCTTCCTACGAATAGTGATCTTCTCTCTCAAATTCTTCTGGAAGAGGGGGATGTGCTCTATTGCCTCATGTAGAGTCAGATGTATCTGGAATCTATCTATCATCTGCTAGCTGAACTCTATCTGGGGTCTCTTTTTGGGATTTTCTTTTTTGGTCTCCTTTCCTAAGCGGAGTGCATGAGGGGAGGGGATGGAGGGACCCTCTTTAGAGAGGTGAGGGTTAGGAGTGGGTTCCTGTACATGCAAGAGGCTAGAATCCATACAATGATCATCATTTAAAGTAGATGGACTCACATGAGATATAGAAACCTTTCCTTTATTCATATTTTTGCTTTTTGTTTTTCCATTTTTTTGTATTTTTTAAAATTGTTCTCAGGTACAGAATAAGTAAACATAGAATAAGGTAAATTAGTGGCATCAGTACCACCTACAGTATTTGGCTTTGCAGCATCAACATCGGACTCTGGCCAAGCATTTGGAATCATGGTGGCATCAACACCACCTACAACATCTGACTTTGTGGCATCAACACTACACTCTGGCCAAGCATCTAGAATCATGGGGGAATCAACATCACCATCTGCAACTAGAATCACGACGGCCTCAGTACTGGAGCTGGATCAACATACTTGGTGACTTCAGCACCACCACCATCATCATCATGATTAGCGACATCAATACTGCTTCCATCCTCGTTTGGCACCCCAGAATCAGTGTCTAGATGTTTCTCAGACGAGTCATCATCGACTGGCTTCCTACCTCCCCTAAGTGTCACAAAATCAACATCAAACAGAGTGGAAGAAGTATCATGCAAAACATCACTAGGAGTGGTAGTCTCTGTAAGCTGTACCTGCTCAGATTTTCTCTTCAGATTGGGCTCAATCTGAGATGGTATGACGGCCTTGCCCTTGATAATCTCCGTCATTTCCTGTTGGAACTCATCCATCTCTCGTCGGAAGGATGCTTATTGGTCAGATAGTAAGCGGGCGAGGTCGTCAAGGGATGGGTTCTCATAAATAGGTGCATGAGAACCGGACGAGTTTCCTCGTTGGAAATAAGGTTGAGACTGCTGTTGGTACTGAGGAGGAGGCTAGGAGTAATGTTGAGGCTACTGTGGCTGCCTCCATTATTGTACCTGATAGTTTGGATGAGGACCATGCTACTAGTACTGTTGGGAGTGATGGGGTTGTTGAACCTGGCTGCTTTGCCCTACCTGAGCCGGAGGCTATTGCTGGGAAGAGGTGCCTCCAGTAGACCATCGAAAGTCGGGATGGTCACGATGTATCCTTGGATGAGGTTGGTACTAGGAGTACTGGATCTCGTTGACTTCCATCAACGACTCCTGCTGCTTAAGGTGTGCTGGGGGAATGGCTGCCAGGGGCTGATCTGGCTGGTAGACCACCACATGAGTGTATGGGGATGGTGGTGACTGCTGATAGTGCTGGAGTTGTTGGACCGGCTCTGCCTGGATATGGTGGACCTGGCGGTACAAGGTAGAAGGCTGGGTGGAGCTGCTCCCTGGATCGACCTATGACTTGAGGCGGGGTTGAGAAGCTGTCTGTCCGTCCTGGAGACACATGATCTGGGTCTTCACATCACTCAAGGTCTAGACAAGCTCGTCAAGCTTGTTGAGCTTGTCCATTCCTTGGCTCTGCTTCTTCCATAAGATCTCGATACGGTCCAACTTCTGACTGATGATACCCATGTCGGTAGCTAAAGACTTGGCAAGTGCTGCTGCTGACAAAGTGGAAGTACTGACATCTAGGCGTGCAATCCTTTGATAGGAAATGACCTATGGGAGGGACTTCTCCTGAGTGTAGACATAGGTATGGGACATCACTGTATAGTTCTCTACCATCTCCTCATAGATGGCTCATACATGGTCTTCGTCCTTGGCAAAATAGGACCCTCCACATGATGCGATCACTGGCCCCTGCAACTCCGATGTCAGCCCACAGAAAAAGCTTTGAGCAAGGTTGGGTTGGATATCTCATGATGTGGATACCGGTCAATGAGCTCTCTAAATCGATCCCAAGCCTCGTGGAACTACTCGTTTGGGATCATGGTGAAATTGCTGATCATGGCTCGCACTGCATTATTCCGACTGAGTGGATAGTACCTCTTCAAGTACTCGGTTCGGAGCTGCTCCCAGGTAGTGACTACCCCCCACCCCCAAGTGCTTTAGCCAGTAGGCTGCTCGATCAACTAAAGAGAATGGGAAGGCAATCAACTTAATAGTGTCCTCGTCCACAAACCTATCGTAGACAGTGCTACAGATCATCTCGAACTTCTGCAGATGGAGGTGCGTCTCCTCGGTGTCTAGCCCATGGAACATGGGCATAAGCTGGATGGTCTGGGGGTGGATCTCGAAGTCGCCCACCATCTATGGGTGAGGGTTGCACCAGGGTTGTGCAAGTGCCTCATCGGCTATGGCTGTCTCGCTGGCTCCTGCTGCTCATCCGGGTGTCCGGGTCCTCCCTCAGCTCTAGGAATCTCTCCAACGGCTGGTCTTTGTGGCTCATCTCTGCCAGCTTGCATCTGCGTAAGCTCCCTCCTGACTTCGATCATAAAAGTTCCACTATAAGAAAATGTAGAATTTGTGACTACATGTTTGCTACCACATGCGGTGCCTTTGTCGTGACAATGTTTTCAACCACTATTTTACGACTATGTTACTACCACAATTTAGTGCCTATTTTATTCAGACTACGTTACTACTATATGTACTCGTATTTTGTGGTAGTAAAAAATGGGACTATATTTGGTACCACAAAATAGTAGTAACCATAATAGCAAAATTTAGGCTAAAATTTGAAGCGTGCATGCCCTTTTTTATTTTTTTCCCTACCACTTATCTCTTCTCTTAACCATCCTCTTTTCACATTTCCCTCCCCGTATGAAACCCTACTATTCCCTTCTCCTCACCGTCACCAACACCGCACGCCTTCATCCCCATCTCGATCTCCATTGCTGCAACTTGACTTTGCCTTCTCCCCACCGCCACCAGCAACTGAAGCACCCCCTTCTCCCAACCGCACCACCACCCTCACTAGCATTAGCACTCTGATGCTACTCGCTGCCGTCCTCGATTGAATCCGAGGCCTTGCACCCTCCTACTGGCTTGTTGTATGTGCTAACCCACTTAGTTTCTACAGTTTTTTATTCTTCTATTGTTGGATTGTGCCATTCCTTATTCGAGCTTTTGCATAATCTAACCTTGTTGCGGTGTGTATCTAATCTCATATTAACATAATTGGAACATACACTTCTTCATCGAAGGCATCTTAAAACTAATATCCTTAAATTAGTAATACACCCAAAGGAACTCTTAACATTTTTGGTTAAGTATATATTATCTCTTTCCTATTTGTGTAGATGGTGATGTGAAATCCCTAGCACATCCGCAGGACAACATAAAAGTTAACAAAAGAAAACCCACAATTGGGCATAGTTCAGATTGTTATGTAAGACATCATAGAGAAACCCTCAACACATCAATAGTGTAGGAAGAATTCATGCAACAAAATAAGCCATATCCACGGTTACGTTCTACAACAACCAGTTCTTCATATCCATTTCAGTGGTTGGATTGAAGGTCACACATAAAGTATAACTACAGAGGAATAGTTGTAGTTTCATATCATTTTCTAGGACAGTAAGTGATTTAAGCCAAGAGGCATGCTCATGCCCAAATGCATGAGATGCTTGAAGGATGATTTTCTCCCAAAATATGGGTACTTTTTTGTAAATGCTAAGGCAACGAGCCTTCCAAATTCTATAGAGAGATGCCTGGATACACATAATTGTCAAGGTGAGTCATTAGCACAAGAAGTAGATGCAAATCTGAAAAGAGCTTGGAACCCGATTAGGTTAGGAGAAATACCACAATGTAGGAAAACCCCTACAGCAAGTGGGCAAAGTTCAGAAAGGTGTTCATAGTCTTTACTTGCATATTTGCACAACTAGCATCTATTTACTGATATGATCTTGAGTCTATATAAAAGGTATTGTGTGTTTAGCTTGAGGTGTACTAAGGCAATACGAAGTAAGCCACATTGGGATTTATTGGGTTTCTTCCTTCTTCTCACGGTTTTACCCCGTGTGCATTTTCTCATTAAATCTTATACTCAGTGTATCATTAATTTCCTTATTTATGTATGATTAATCCTGAATCTTATGTCGAAGTTCCACGTCCTAAACCTATGTTATAACTATATACCAAGCATATACATCACCCAACTCAAATAACAGTAAGAACGATTAGTAAACGAGGAATTGCAAACAAGTTTCGAATGTTTGGCCTCTCGTTAAAGCTGGAATTGGCCATCATCTCCTACTAGTACAATCATAAGGATATGCAGGAACTTCATATGAAAGTCAACTACCAACTTGCGGTATGTGTGTGTTGTATCCATGAAATAGTGATATGGTTACTCTTATCCTTCTCTCTACAACATGATTGGACGAGGGGATGCCATGGATTGATGTTCCCTTTGAAACCATCAATCCCTAGTTGTATATGTCCAATGACTTGCCAACGAGTATATATCATCTATTTTTCAAATGCGTACATCATTATTAGTTTTGGGTGAAGATAACAAGTGGAACATAAGGACATCAGTGCAAGTGCCATTCCAGTTGCTATACTCCATAGTCGTAGCAGATGGGGAGGGAGAGAGGGTGTCTGGATGTATGTATATGACAACTAAGACAAAGGGAGAGGTGTCGACCATGTATTTATGTATGTGGGATTATTGGTGATTCTTATTATGTTATTTTCTATGTGAGAATTATATCTTTTGAATTGAGACTTCATTTTTCTCCTTAAAAGAAAAACTTCCATTCTACCAAACTACGTGCCTAATTACCGACTATGGTCGATTTGTAGGTAGAACAATAGATGCGACAAGGGATTGGATGTACAATCTCTTAGTGAACGGATCCATTTGCATGCCTTTTCTCCTAGGTGCAGAAGGCTTTCTTAATTTTGCATATGCTCAAGGAGATGAAATAGTCGATGTAGATGGGAAGATAATTTGTCCGTGTATGCAATGCAAATTGACGAAGAAACAAGATAGAGACATTGCGGTAGGACACATGTGCGTGAAGGGTTTTGTCGATGATTACACATCCTGGTATGCACATGGAGATACACGTACTACTTACAAAGAGAGTTCTCAGACTCCTGACAATCTTTTTGTTGAGATGATGATGGATGCATCATGTTTGAATTTTGACCCTTCTATGGAGGGTTGTGATGAAGAAATCCATGAGGAATCTAAAGACTTTCTTGAACTCTTACAGAAGGCGGAGGAATCATTATGGGAAGGTTGCAAGACATTTTCACTCCTATCTGCGGTTAGAGAGTTATTGACGATAAAAGATGAATATAATATGACTAACATTAGTTTCAATTCCATGAGTAAGACATAAAGAGAATGCTTCCAGAGGACGATGTTTTGCCCGGATCCTACTACAAGATCAAAACAACGATGGGTACACTTGTCTTATCAACCAAGTTAATTGATGCTTGTTCTAACCATCACATTTTATATTATTTAGATGAATATAATAATGCAACTGAATGCCCATATTGTGGAGAACCTCGATTCAAACCCAATATGAAATCAAATGTTCCACAGAAGGAGCTTCGTTATTTTCCTATAGCGTTAGTTTTACAAAAGCTATATTATTGCAAAGAAACAACTAGGGACATGACGGCATGCGGATCATGCATGTGGTGACTATATGGAACATCCTTCTGATTCAATTTGTTGGCGAGCTTTGATGGATTCATCCTCCACGTTTTCTATGGATAAGAGGAATGTTGTAATTGGCATGTCTACTGATGGGTTTAATCCACTTGGTCGAGGGAAAGATTACTCATGTTGGCCAGTTATTATTACCATGCAACCTTCCACCTTAGTTGTGCAACAAGAAATAGTACATGTTCTTATCTTTGCTTGTGCTTGGTCGGATATCTCCGAGAAAATATTTGGATGTATATCTCCATCTTTTAATTGACGAATTAAAGGAACTTTGGAATAAAGGCCAGGAAACTTATGATGCTATCATCCAAAGTAAATTTCAGATGAGAATAGGGTTAATGTGGACCATTAGTGATTTTCCAGCATATGGAATGCTATCAGGTTGGAGCACACATGGAAGAGAAGTTGTCCATTTCGCATGGAAAATACAAAAGCATTTATATTTCAGTATGATCACAAGCCATGCTTATTTGACTACCATCCACAGTTCTTGTCGAAAGATCATCCATATAGGAAATAAAAGATGGCATTCAAAAGAAATACAATTGATGATTCAAATCCACCAATAAGGCTATCAGGATTTGAAATATTGCAGAAGTTGGTATAAAAGATTATGATGATTGTGTGCAACTTCTTTCTGGATTTGGAGATAGCCACAAGTAGATGAAAATGAGCATTTTTTGGGAACTACCATATTGGCCTAATTGCCTCATCAGACATAATTTGGATGTCATGCACATAGAGAAGAATGTCTTTTATAATGTATTTTATATCATATTGGATGTGAATGGCAAGACAAAGGATACCAAGAATACTCGTAGAGACTTAATGATGATTTGTGCACGTCCTGAGCTAGGGCTGGTGGAATCTGATGGTGGTTGCTTTCATATGCCAAAGGCACAATATTTCTTAAGTAAAGATCAAGTGAAAGATGGATGTGAGTGGGCAAGTGAGTTAAAAATGCCAGATGGTTATTCGTCTAACATTTCAAAACTTGTTGATTTTAAGAAAAATATATTCAAGGGTATGAAAAGTCACGACTGTCATGTATTTATGGAGCAACTATTGCCCCTTACTTTTAGAGGATTACTACCGAAGGGAGTTCATGATGTATTAATAGAGTTGAGTAACTTCTTCAAATGCATATGCTCTTCAAAGTTACAAGTTGAAGATATGACAACACTTGAGGAGAATGTATTACTTATCATATGTAATCTTGAGAAGATATTTCCACCTGCATTTTTTGACTCGATGGAACATTTAATGGTGTACATTTCTTACAAAGCTAAAGTTGATGGATCGGTCAAATATCGTTGGATGTACCCTTTCGAAAGGTATGGTCTATAATGATATTTAATATAGAAAAACTAAAGTACTTTGTCTAACAATGTTTGTTGCCATGATAATAGGTATATGTTTTTCTTGAACACGAAGGCACGTAATAAAAATAAGATTGAAGGCTCAATAAGTGCTCAGTATATATTCGAAGAGGTAGCCAACTTTTCTTCTAGATACCTGTCTGAAGACATTGAAACCATTCATAATCGTCTCATGCATAATGAGTACATTGAAAATGAATGTGTGGTTGGCCTCTCCATTTTTGTAACACGCGGTTGACCTTTTAAAAAAGGAAATCACGAATGACGAATGTTCAAGAGAAAGAAGCTGCTGAGCTTTATGTTCTAGACAACAAAGGCAAAATGACACCATTTGCAAAGTATGCATACATCATATTCAATTTGTCTTCTTATAATAAGATCTTCAATTCATAAAACAACTTTCTCTAACTATAGCCATGATATTCTTAATAAGATCTTCGGATATGGAAATTATCAAAACCCCTCATCATCTACAGAAAACACCACCTTCACACACCACACCGAAAACTTCAAAAAATTAAAATAGTAAAAAACACTCAAAAAAATAAAAAAATCATCATCTTCAAAGATCTCATAATCTACAGGGAATTGTTATGATGGTTATTCTGACTCGGCATATCAAAACCCATCATCATCTACGGAAAACACTACCTTCACACACCACATTGAAAACACCAAAAAAATTAAAATATTAAAAACACTCAAAAAATAAAAAACCAGAAAAATACATAAAAATAAAAACTGAGGAGTATTTGAAAAAATTGGATCCTGGTCTATGGGAAGCACTGGAGAAAAGATTAATTTTTGAACTTCCCTTTATACAAGCCATTGAACACTTCCCCAACCTTAAAGGATTTGTAGTGAGCAAATTAATGATGAAAAAGTCAGGTAGGACAAGAACAAAGACTGAAAGACACATCTTGTCAATGGCCACCTTCTTGGTGTTGAGGAGAAAAACCAAGAGCTACATACTAAAGAGGTTGCCCATATTTGACTGTAGAATCAAAGACACCACATTTACTCATGCTCGAATCGATGATGACTCACCAATAAATATCCTCCCGACCTCTATATTTGACAAGCTCAAACTCGGACCTATCAGGAAAATAAGAGAGATCGTTCAATTGGCTGATCGATCTATAAAGCGGTCAAGAGGAACAATTTCTGTCATCGTTACATTCCAAGGTGCTCTGCTCAAAGTGGACTTCACGATCATTGATATTGATCATCAAGGACAATTCACCCAGTCTCTAATCATTCTCGGAAATCCATTCTTGGCATTGGCTAAGGCAATTATTGAGTACGAGACTCGGGAAATTAATTTTATAGCATTGGGAGCACTTCGATCTCACTCAGTCTGTGAGGAAACACGATATTCTGAGGCAACCCACGAAACCATTAACAACTATAACCATCAAGCGGTAGATGAGCCCTACCCCATTGCTATACATGAGATAGCGACAGTTGAAGAGACTATTGGTTTAGAGATTCTCCCCACGGTACCATTTTCCACTGCTCTCACCATGGGAAATCGAATATATGACTTCTTATATGATCCTGAGACATATGCTTGGGCTCACCTTGAGTCAGCCGAAACCTTCTCTGACTACTTTGACCAATTCAATCTAATTCAGGAGTGCACCAACATTAAGACAACTAAGAATAAATACACAGGACATGCACTGACCAAGGAGGAATATTTCAATGGTTATTCATCTGGAGACTCCATTGTCAACACCTCACCCCCAGGAGCAGCACCTTCACAGACAATACAAAACAAAATGGATGCTCCATCTAAAAAGAAAGTCACATTCGACCTTCCGGAAAAGGAATAGTTTGATGAATCCTTATCATGTCCGGAAAGGGTAATCTATATGAGCGAGGTCTGTTCAGCTGTTTTAAAGCCCTATCTTCGCAAGGATCTAAATTTCGATTCCCATTGGACAGATCCTGTTCCTCACTATTATTTATCTAGAGTCGATTCTCCTAGTCTCATTAAATATACTGGAATAATTTCTTATGAGCTGACTGAAACTGGTGCTTCAGAGTATCCATCATCCACGGATGAATCACTTGATACTTAGCGAAATAAATATTTACCCATAGCTCGTACTTTCAATCATTAAATATTTACCAATATCTACAGCTTAATCCTTTTCTCATTAAATATTTACCTATAGCTCCACCAAGATCTACAGCTTAATCCTTTTCTCATTAAATATTTACCCATAGCTCGTACTTTCGTGTAAGTCTATATGTAATTACAAGATGGGTAACTAACTTGTAAAATCTCTACAAAAATATACAAAACATTAAAAACTCTTTTGCTACTAACACTGATTTAGGAAAAAAATAGCTTTGGCTTCTTATTCATTTTTGCATAAAAAAACAACAAAAATTCCTTGCATTAAAAAACACAAAAAATAAAAAATGTGTCTGAATTTCACGCACCTGCACTTCATCCAACATTACATTCATATGCATTTGTGAAAATCCCTTGGGTTCTGAACTGAGTTATGTGCATAAACTGAGAGTGATTTGGACTTGACCTTAATCCACCTAAGTTTCAGAGGAACTTCATCGAAAAATAGGATTTTAGAAGCTTCAGATATTTGACTTAATTCTTCGAGTTCCACATGATAATGTGCAACGTTTGACTCTTAGTGTCTAACCTGGTCTCTTCATTCTGGGTAAGATTCTGGAATAGGGAAGTAATTTGTACTCTCGCACTATGCACTTATCTCAACTCAGAGGGGTATTGGAAGACTGTGTGAGTTTCTTTTTTGGTAGCGTGGACATCTAAAGACTAAAGTACGGTTTGAAATAAAGCTTCGGATAAGGGATGGATGGTTGGACACAATTTTTTCTAAGACCTCAAAAATGTACGGAAAAAAAGATTCCATATCCGAAGGGGCACAACAAGATCCATGCAAGAGTAACCAAAAATCCAAATACAAAAGAAGCCTACTAGCAAATAAATATTTGACCAAAAAGGTCCAAGCTTCAAGAAAACATGTAGATCTTGGTGGAGATTCGGATACACTGGCCAGCTTCACAACGAGAGGTGACTACACTGGTCTCCCTCCAGTTATTTTCCCCTTCTTCTATTCTTCTCCCTCATTTCGATTGTGAACACAATGCGACAGACCTTAGAAGGGAATACCAGACTCCCCGAGGATGAGTTATTGGAGAGGAGGTTTGCATGGTAGTCCGCCATTCGGGATGGGAAGAGCTAAAACCTTTCACACACATGAGTCGATTGTTCAATGTTCAAGGGGTATGCTTTGGGAGGGAGGATTGATCTAAGATGACTTCTGAGCCGAAATTGTGAAATGATGTGCAGAACTTGAAGGATGTTGATTTTAAAATTCTAAGTCTCAAAGAAGTTCTGCTGAAGTAATAATCCAAAGGTCAGGACTAGTTTCATTTTTACCTTCTGCTCATGGTCTTGGTATGGAACCTAATCTCATTTCACCTCATTGCATTTCTTTTGATGCTCAGGGATGATGAATCTCAGATTGATCACTCTAAAATCATTAATTAAGCTCAAATCCCTAAAATTCTTTGGCATTTCTTCATTTATTCTGCATAGTTAGCATTCGTGCATGTATTGATAAAAATTGCATTTTATTACTCATTATTGCACAAAATAAGAAGCCAAAAATCCCAGCAAAAAATGACCTATAAAATAGCCTAACTTCCCTGATTTTTAACTAATTCATGCTAACTCTAAATGACTTGAAACTACTTCCATTGTGTACATTATACTAACAAGAATAATAAAAATCCAAAAAAATCACTAACCAAAATAAGTAGACCAAAAACTCAAAACCTAATCCCAGGATTTTCGGACTAAAACCTTGATATCTTTCTCATCTAGTGTCTGATTTGATCCTACTCACTTTTGAACTAATGTACATTCAATTACCTTCAAATCAAGATCAAGTCAAGTGAATCAGAGCTCATATGTGAAAGTCGGGTTTTGGGCCTCTTTTGTACATTTTGTATTTTACCTAATTTTGACCTATTATTTTATGTACATAATTAACTCATTTTATTTTATTTCTTTTTTATTTATTTCCTTTGAAAAAACTGTTACTAAAATGTAGAAAAATACAAAACCAAAATAAGCTTGAAATCAAAGAAACCAAATGAGTCCAAGTCTTCATTGACATTCTGTACAAAAGTTGTCATTTTCGTATTGTATTTTATTCCTTCTCTTTCTTACTTAATAAAAATCCAAAAAATTAGATTAATGTGTAAATATAAATATTTGATTTTTATCATATTTTCTCGAATTTTTATTGGGTCTAAAAATGACAAAAAATTATAAAATCCAAAAAATAAGGTATTTTATATACATGGGATACCCCAAAAAATCACTTTGTGCAAAAGATCGATTTTAGCTTTGATCTCTTCATAAAAGTTATAGATCTAATCAAGACGAGAAACTTTTGTGAAGAATTTTTTTTAATCCAAAGTCATTTGCTATTTATTTTTGAATTATCTTTATATATATTTTTTTCGATTTTTCTGGGGTTGACACGTGACAGCTC
Source organism: Ottelia alismoides (assembly GCA_037367405.1). Taxonomy (NCBI): domain Eukaryota; kingdom Viridiplantae; phylum Streptophyta; class Magnoliopsida; order Alismatales; family Hydrocharitaceae; genus Ottelia; species Ottelia alismoides. The sequence goes on along the minus strand of JAZKJV010007888.1, from coordinate 53,786 downwards.
CTGGATCAGCCACATGTCACCTATTTTTGGCCTTATTTATATTTCATTTTTCTGAAAAAAATAAAAGCCACGCTCGTGCAGAGCACGCGCCTCCTATGCGCATGCCCAGCACATGCTCCACCCGCCCTTCCCACGATTGCCACGTAGACGCATCAGGGGCGTCCGATCTCAACCGATCGGACGACCCCTATGTGTCATTCTCCTCCAGCCAACTTTCCCAATTGGGAGGCAGCGCTGCCTCAGAAATCTTGGTCGCCTCCATCGTCCCGCGTATCTCGCGGCTACCCTCCATCTCGGATACCTCAAGATCCTCGTCGAATCTCGTCTCAGATCATCCCCGCAGTCTTCGCGAACCTCGTCATCTCCTCTCTCCCCTTTAATCGAATCCTCAATCAGATCGTCAACCATCAGCCTTTTCCCAAATCGCTGGCCCACGTATCTCGCCCCGTCGCCTTCTCCTCACCTATTTAAGCGACTGCTGCCCCCTCGATTAAAACCATCCGTCGATTTATGTAGCTAAAGGGGTGGCTTTGTCGACAACGGTGACAATGCTCTTGACAATCATCCCTTGAAGGTTGGGTAAGATTCGAAGCTTTCAAGCTTCCTTGTAGTGACGGGTCCTCCGTACAGCTGCTCACTCCACTGTAGCCGTAGAGTTCCATCTCCACTTCGATTCCTTCTCCCTTCCACTATATTCATTACTAGCCCCACCGATACCCCCTTTGAGTCCTCCACTGCTACCGCCTTGCTTCAGCCTCCTTCGATCGCCATCGAGCCCAGCTACCATCGATGTCACCCTCGCCTTCAGAAGCAACACCGCCAACTTCAATGTTATGCACCTCCGCCTGACTCCCATATATGCTCCCTCACCACCGCTGGGCCCGACCACGCTACTCAGATCCCTCTTCAAAATCCACCGGGGTGGGAGATTCGCCACCTTATTCAAGCATCGATTCCATCTCGACACGACGCTCAACCACAAAGCTTCGTTCATCAGCCACGTAAACCACCGTGCGTTTGTTGTACGCCTCCACCAACCTCACGCCTCCTCCACCTTCAACGGCATGGTTCAGCCCGAGATCCCCATGCACGTGAGGAGCACATGCTTTGGGGGACATCTTGTAAAGACCTCCCTAAGGAGCAACTGATTATAGAAGACCCCCTGGTCACGTGATACCACATGCGGGGTGGGTTATTTGCACCTATGCCTCTAGAGACTATGTTATCACCTCCAGATCCAGCCACCCGGGGGGCACGTGCGGAGCACGTGACCCTTGGATATTTTACAGAATCAACCTTTGAATTTTAGTTAATCTCAGTTTAACCTTTGTGTTGTATTTTATTTGGTTTATATTATTGCAATCCTACCCCTATGTTCCCCCTTTGCATTAGACCTCTACATGATATTATTTTTATTATTCAAAAGTAGCATTGTGTTCTACAATTAATTCTCTATATCATTCCATGCTTGTGATATTTTTATTGCTTGCGGTTAATTAATGATTAATATTCTTGCATAAAACTACATATTTTGCTCATCTTGTGCTTGGAAACTCATAGTTAATTAACCATTGCCAAAAACATTCAAGCATTCATGGATTAGAGAATTAGTTGCTTTTCACATTGTACCCAAAAAGAATTGTATTTGCATGTGTGGTTTGCCTTATAAAAATCATTTGACATAATTCAATCTTTAATTTTTACTAGGTATTAAAACTTGTATTTTGATGTTTAGGATTTTTCTGAGATCAACCACCTAGTGATAGATTTTGGATAATTTTATTCCTTGAAAATAAATATTTTTTTAATATTTATTATAATTAATTATTGAAATTCACTTTGTTTTCATTCATAAATTTATAAAATATTTATCTTGCATTCAAAAATTCCAAAAAAATCCAAATTCCCGACGTAATTACAACGACACATTAAAACAATAATTGTCACATATTAACTTAGGATTTTTTCCACTCGTCAGATGGCACCATTGCTGGGAAAACACCACCTTCACACACCACATCGTAGATGATGACACCTTCAAATATGATGGTTATTATCAAAAATTCAAAAATTGAATATGATGATGAGATCTTCACACACCACCTTCACTCACGCGTTAAAACGATAATCCTTAGTTTCTATTCAATATGATGAGGTGTTTTGATATGCCAGGCAATTCATAATAAGATCTTCGAATATCCCCGACAACGACGCCATCTAACGAGTCGCATGAATGCCCTATTTAATTGATGTGAATTAAGCTTTAAAAATAACGATGGATGTGTCATTGTAATTACATCGGGCAATCAGAAACGATTAAGAAATAACCACAATTAATTAATCAATTTATAAGCAACGTGCTTTTATGTTTATTTTACTAGGACAAGTCCCAAGGTCGAACTAAAGGAGGCAAAGGAACAACCTAAAAATTTGTCCATCAAAGTTTGTACACGATTTTTGAGGCGATATTTTTTTGGTATGTTAATGCAATTTTGAAATGCAAAATGCAAATGCGGCCAATTTTAAGGACTAGAAAATTAATATCAATCAAACGATGTCCACAATTTTTTAAGGCCGAGATGTAAAATATGGTGAAATGTACACACTGTAATTTCTTTGGAATTTTTGGATGCTAGATGAATATTTAAAGAATTTATGAATGCAAATGGTGTGAATTGTAATATTTTTTTATTAATTATAATAAATATTAAACCTATTTATTTCCGAGAGATAAAATTATCCAAGATCTATCACTAGGTGATTGATCTCAAAAAAACCTAAATCTTAAAAATACGAGATTTAATGCCTATTAAATTAAAGATTAAAATATGCAAAATGATTTTTATAAGACAAACTATGCATGCAAATGCAGTTCTTTTTGGGCACAATGTTAAATACAAAGTCTTCAATCCGTAGATTTTTGACGATTTTTGACAATTTTCAGAGCTATGTTTAATTACTTATGAATTTCGGAGCACAAGATGGGTAAAGTATGTGATTTATCACAAGAATATTAATCATTAATTAACCTCAGACCACAAAAATATCATAAGTATGCCATGATGTAGAGAATTAATTGTAGAACAAAATACTTATTTTTTAATAAATAAAATGATGCGATGTAGAGGTTCAAAATAAAGGGGAAACACAGGAGTCTCAGTGCAAATTACAATAAATAAATAATGCAGAAAATGTAAAGAGGGACTAATGTGGAATTACCTAAACCCGAGGGGTATGCATGCAAAAATTCCAAGCGGTCACGTGCTAGGCACGTGACCCTTGATCGACGTGGGGGTGGGGGGTGGGGGGTTAGTAATACTTGGGTTCTCTGAGGTCCTTCCTATAAATGTCCTAGTGGTCGTGTGCTTCGCACATGACCCCTAGGCTGGGGACTTCTAGCGCGAATCAGTCAGATAGGAGGGGGCTTTTGCAATTGTCACCCCCGGTACGCGCGGATCATGTGGGGGCAGGGGGTACTTTCTTCCTCCAAGTGTTCCCTCCTCCACGTGCCACACACGTGAGGTGTGCCTCAGGATGGGAGCCTAGTCGAGCGGCGGAGTAGCGGATCTACGGCGGTGTTGCTGTTGCGGAGGCCCCGTCGAAGTCGAGGAAGGCGTCTCCTAGCTCCGACCAGGAGGTGGTGATGAAGCTCTGCATGGATGCAGGGGTTGAAGTCGATGAAGAAGCCATTCGATGATCGATGTAGATCGACTCCTGGAATGTGCCTGGTGGTGGTTCGTAGCGGAGTCGGAGCGGGTCCGTGCTTGAGGCACGGTTGGAGTCTATTGAGCGTGGGCGTGGAGCTTGCTACATAGTCGTAGTAAAGAATATGAAGGTGTCAAATATGCGATTAATGGTGGATGCGCGATAAAGGAAGTGGAGGGTGAGTAAATGAAGTCAAGCTCAATGGCATTGCACACCGTAGCTGGAGCAGTCGTGTAATGGAGGTGCGGCAATGCGATGAGAATGAGGTGCCTAAGATCTCACCGAGGATGATGTGGTGGAGGTGGCTTTGTCACAGCTGTCTCCTCGTGGATCTGTGAGACTATCAGCAGATGGGGTTGAGGATGGGCGGCGGTCGAGTTAAATAGAAAGCGAGGAGGGAGGGTCGGCTCAGAGGTGGCAATTAGGAAGGTGGTCGTCGACGGGGAATTGATTGGAAGCGGAATGGGAATCACAAGATTAGCAGAGATCTGATGGGGCAGCGATCGAGTTTGACGAGGGCATGAAGAGGAAGGCGGCAACGATTATTTGACGGTGGTCGAGATTCACGAAGGAGAGATCGAGAGCGAGGTGGTGAGGTTCACCAAGAGTGAGGGACTGATCTGAGACGAGATTCGATGAGGATCTTGAAGGATCCGGGATGGAGGGTGGGTAGCCGTTGATTAAGGCGGTTTTCAGCTGATCTTTTTGTGAGTTTGTGGTAGGATCGTAAGGATAAGAAGGAGATGAAGCATATGATTCCCAACCATTGTCAGTGTTATCCTCAGAGAAATCATGCTGGAGAGTAGATGAAGCGTATGAATTGGATGAAAGATAACCATCATTGGAGTTATTCTCAGAGGAATAGTATCTGAAAGTGGAGGCACTCCAGATATTCTTGTTCTTTATTTGCTTCAGTTGGTTTCTCATAATTTGGTCCTTCTTGGGATCAAGAGATTCGCCCTCGGATGATGAATACTCTGAAGCACCAGTCTCAGTCAGCTCATAAGAAATTATTCCAGTATATTTAATGGGACCAGGAGAATTGGCTTTTGATGAATAACAATGAGGAACATGAGTCGTCTAACGGAATCGAAATTTGGATCCTTGCGAAGATAGGATTTTAAAACTACTGAACATACCTCACTCATGTAGATACCCTTTCCGAACCTGATGAGGAATCATCAGACAATTCCTCTTCCGAAAGGTCGAAGGTGACTTTCTTTTTAGATGAAGGATCATCCATTTTATTTCGAGTTGTCTGTGAAGGTGCTGGTCCTAGGGTGAGGTGTTGACAATTGAGTCTCCAGATGAATATCCACTAAAACATTCCTCCTTGGTCGGTGTACGTCCCACACATTTGTTCTTAGTTGTCTTAATGTTGGTGCACTCCTGAGTTGGATTGAATTGGTCAGGGTAGTCAGAAAAGATTTTGACCAACTCAGGGTGAGCCCATGCATATGTCTCAAGATCATATAAGAAACACTTTTCCATGGCGAGAGCAGCGGGAAATGGAACAGGAGGAAGAGTCTCTAAACCAATAGTCTCTTCAACAACCGTTATCTCAGGTGTAGAATTGGAGTAGGGCTCATCTACCGCTTGATGGTTACAGTTGTTGATGGCTTCGTGGGTTACCTCAGAAAATCGTGGTTTCTCAAAGACTGTTTGAGATTGAAGTGCTCCCAATATTGTAAAATTGATTTCTCGAGTCTCACACTCAATAATTGCCTTAGCCAATGTCAAGAATGGCTTTCCGAGAATGATTGGAGACTGGGTGAATTCTCTTTGATGCTCAATATCAATGATCATAAAGTCCACTTTGAGCGGAGCACATTGGAATGTAACTATGACTAAAATGGTTCCTCTCAGCCGCTTTATCGATCGATTAGCCAGTTGAACGACCTCTCTTATCTTCCTGATAGGTCCGAGTTTGATCTTGTCAAATACAGAGGCCAGGAGGGTATTGATTGGTGAGTCGTCGTCGATTTGAGTATGGGTAAATGTGTTTTTGATTCCACAGTCAAATCTGGGAAACCGCTTCACTATACGGCTCTTGGTTTTTCTCCTCAACACCAAGGAGGTGTCCATTGACAAGATGTGTATTCAGTCTTTGTTCTTGTCCTGCCTATCTTTTTCATCATTAATTTGTTCATTACAAATCCTTTAAGGTCGGGGAAGTGTTCAATGGCCTGTATCAAGGGAAGTTCAAAAATTAATATTTTCTCCAGTGCTTCCTATATTCGAGTAGGATCCAAATTCTTCAAATCCTCCTCAGTTTTAATTTTTGTATATTTTTTGGATTTTCAATTTTTTGGGTATTTTTGAATATTTCATTTTTTGGTATTTTTGTGTGGTGTGTAGATGTGGTGCTTTTCAAAGATGATGAGGAGTTTCGATTTGTCGAGTAAGAGTCAGAATCAAGGTCATCCCTAGGGGAATAATATGCAGAGTTCTCGTTATTAGAGTCGTCCCTAAGGTGAACATAATCTACAGGTTTCTGAAAATCCTCATAATTCTCAACAATAGATCCAATCATTTCATCCTCCACTTTCATTCCCGAGTTTCCATATAACGAAAATAGTCGGTCAGTGAAATTTCTAAATTTTTCCTTCGTTAATTTATATCTCTTACTTATCCTCGAAATATTATCCTCCAAAGAAGTATCAAGATCAATCATGTCGGCAGTTTGTGTGAGTTCTCGTTTTTGAATTTGAGATCCAGTTATTTCATCTTCTATTTTCCTATATGAACTGGGAGAAGATTCTCTTAGAACATCCAATATATGATCGTTATTTTCTGAATCTTTCTCCTCAAAAATCATGGAAGGAGTCTGCTTAGTGAATGGATGTTGTTGGAATCTATAGGTCTCATACTCAGCATACTGTCACTCAGGCATGCATTGCTGGTTTGAGTAGAGTCTACTTCCATGGTCATGATTGATCGTATCCCCAAACAATGGAGTCATACAGGGTTCATATGTGTCGATATCATCAGTCTGGTCCTTTGTATATGTAGGGTGGTCGAAGGAGTGGCATTCGAGTTGGTCAATAGGGATTTGATCGTTGTGATCAATCCAACACTGATGATCATTAAGTGCGGGCCTCTTCTTGTGGTTTGAACGTGTCATCATATTATTCCCTAAGGTCTAGTCCGGATGTATTTTTGTGAATGGTAGACCTGTCCAAACAAGATTGTGAGGAAAGAATGAAGGTAGTTGGGTTTGGTGTCTCGACCAGTCCTGAGTCTCGAAATTAGTTTGATCATTGAATGGTTCGTGTGGTCTAGCAAGAAATCAGGAATATGCTGGGTCGGCACAAGATAGATTTTGATCATGTGTAGCAGAGGCTGGGGGAGGTGACAAATAAGAAGAAGTGTTGAAGTCAGTCGGATGATTTGCATAACATGGATTGGAATTTATAGAGTGTTCTCGATTCATCCGAGGGCCAGAGTCTCCCGTGAGTGTTGGAGGATGGCTGGTTGAAGGATACTCTGAGGATTTGGGTCTGTCCGAGATAAATTCATTTTCATAGAATAGATTTGGCAGGTACTCGAACAAAATTTGCATAATTTTCAAAGGAAGTTTATGATGAATCGACATGATTGATCTTGATGCAAGTGCACAGGATATTCACAAGAGTAAAATTTTTATCAAGGAGAGTAATGGCACAAGTGTATGATTTTTGATCTTCGAAATCGGTTCACGCAAATAAAGACAAATGCAATACAAACCCCAGTTTCACCAACACACATAATGAAGCCGCAAGAGTTCGACAGTTATCTTTTCAATTTTAGTTGGTGATAAATTCAATCTTGGAAAAAATTTAGTGAGCTGTTAGGTATCAAAATTTTCTTAAGGACTAGCCCAAATTCTTACAACTAATTGCATCCACTTTCAGCCAATATGAGTGTAAGTACGGACCGTAAAACGTCTATCCGTGTTACTTAAGGATGGAGACTTACGGAGTGTCCTTTAAACCACCCACTCTGCTAAGGAAATCTGGACTGTTTACCGGCTATCGTAGATCCTTACTGAGAAGCAGCTAATCGTTTTTATAGAATCAGTAGTCTGAATGAAGATTCCGAAGCTGGGCTCTAACCTTTAGTGTCGTCTCTCGCTCACTCAGAAAAATAAATGAATCCAAGGTCAGGGTTGCTCTCCTGCAAAACTTCTTGATTTTATGGGTTAATTAAAGTAGGCTTTATTTAGCAGTCCCAATTTTAAATAAGTGATCACTGAAAAATTAAATAAGCATAACTACATGTCTACCGTCCATGATCAATTTCCTTTAAAATTATATGACAAAACATGAGGAACAAATTCAGGAAAAGCCAATGCACGTGAAACAATGATGTATGCTTCGTGATATTCATGTGGGACGCAATACAATAATTGAAAAATTAATCTATATGAATGCAAGCTGACAAAAACGTACCTAGCAGAAAGTTCTATTAAACGGGAAGAAACGAGTGAAATTTGACTAAGTTGAACGATCTAATGTGCGTCTCAATTAAGTGAAATGTGGTCCTAGGTTCTACGAGCACAAACAATAAAATCTAGAAGCTCTAGTCGTATGTGCATGTTTATCCTAAGCACCACTCAAGTCGAGCCCCACCCTCACGGGAGAGTGAAAGTGGCCACGACACATCACAGAAAAAGTTCAAGGTCTTGTTACACATGTGAGAGTCCAAACGGACACCGCTATAAATGAGCAATTAATTACAGAAATTAAAATTACAGAAAAATAAATCCTAGATTCTACGCTCTATCATGACTTGACTCGATCTTAATTTTAGTGTAGCTTTTCGGAAGTCGGTGAAGATGCGTCGGTTTTCGAAAACCGCTCCACATACACCAGGTACCTCACACAAAAAATAAGAGAGAGAGTAAGAGAGTGACTCAAAAATAAGAATAAAGATAGAAAATAAATGCTGAAAATAAATGAAAAATATACAGTGGCATGTTTGGGGGTCTGACTACCCGAATGTGTTGAAAATATAGCACTAATTTTTTAGATAAAAACTAAGCCGCTTACCTCCCTGACAACAACGCCATCTGATGGGGGGATCATATATGGTGGTATCGTCGATGGAAAGGGAGGATTGGGGACAACGACGGTGATTGATTCTAATGAGCATACGGAGGATGGCCGGCCGTAGATGGAAGGTGGGTGCAAGAAGGGCGGCAGTACCGAATGAGGAGCAGCTGGAGATGGAAGGGAAGAGGCGGCGATCGTGGGAATCGTGGGGGAGGCAGCGACGTCGCCCATATTGGGAAAGAGGGAGATGAGCAATGACCATCTGATCGACCGAGATCGGACGGCCTGGATGTTGCCACATGGCAGCGAGTGGGAATGGAGAGGGCATGCACGTGCAGTGCGCGTGTGCAGGAGGCACGTGCGAGGTTTTTGATTTTTTTATAAAAAATGAAATATAAATAAGGCCAAAATGGGTGACATGTGGTAGCTCTTGAGCTACCATGTGTCAGCCCCAGAAAAATTAAAAAAAATAAAATATAAAGGTAATTCAAAAAGAAATAGCAAAAACCTCATATCAAAAATTTTCTTCTCGAAGTTGCTCATCTTGATAAAATCTACAACTTTCATGAAGAGATCAAAAACAAAATCGATCATATGTATAAAGTGATATTTTTTTAGTATCTCGTGCACATAGAATACTTTGATTTTTGAGTTTTATATTTTTTTTTATTATTTTTAAAATAGATAAAAATCGAAAAATATGATAAATTAAAGACAATAATTTATACATTAATCTGATTTTTTGGATTTTTATTAAGTAAGAAAGAGAAGAAATATAATACAATACGAAAATGAAGACTTTTGTACAAACGATCAGTGAAGACTTGGACTCAGTTGGTTTCTTAGATTTCAAGCTCATTTTGGATTTGGATTTTTGTGCATTTTAATAAAACTTTTGTCAAAGAAAATAAATGAAAAAGAAATAAAATAAAATGACTTAATTATTTACATAAAATAATAGGTAAAAATTTGGTAAAATACAAACTGTATAAAAGAGGCCCAAAACACAACTTTCACATATGAGCTTAGTTTCACTTGAACCTTGTCTTGTTTTGAAGGTAATTGAATGCAAATTAGTTTAAAAGTGAGTAGGATCAAATCAACCAATGGATGCGGAAAATATTGAGGTTTTAATATGAAAATCCTGCAACTAGGGTTTGAGTTTTTGGTCCACTTATTTAAGTTAGTGATTTTTTTGTATTTGTCATTTATTCTTGTTAGCGATATGTACACAGTGAAGGTGGTTTCAGGTCATTTGGAGTTAGCATGAATGAGTTAAAAATTAGGGAATTTAGGCTGTTTTACAGGTCATTTTGACTGGGATTTTTGGCTTCTTTATTTTGTGCAATAATGACTGATAAAATGCAAATTATCAATACATGCATGAATACTAATTATGCAGAATAAATGAATAAATGCCAATGAATTTTAGGGATTTGAGCTTAATTTATAACTTTTAGAGTGATGAATATGAGATTCATCAAGGGAGTACAGAGATAAGTTGATGGTAGAGAATCCTTCATTTACTGAAGATGAAGTTATGGATGAATTCAGGAAGAAATTCTCAAATTGGTTTAAAGAGCGTGTAAAGCTGATTGATCCAACAGATCCTAAACACAAGATTCTCAATGACCTATCACTTGGTCCCAATCATTTGGTGATGTCGTATGGTGGTTTTTTCGCCATTGGGTATAGATTTCATTGCATGGACACAACCACAAGCTTAACTACTTACAACTCTGATGTTATGGTGAAAGGATCATGTTACAATGAGGATAGTTTGAATTATTACGAGATTCTTAAGGAGGTGCTTGAGCTTGAATATCATATGCCGCCTCCTAATAAGATCTTATTTTCGTGTGACTAGTACGATCCACAGTATGGTGTGGTTTTTGACCGTATACATGATATTGTAGATGTCATTACCCGAAAATATAAAAATATTCAAAGATTTGAACCTTTTGTCCGTAGTTCACAAGTTGATCAGATATGTTATATTCTAATAGTAGGGAAAAAGCGAAAAAGAGATGATCGTTGTACATTTTAAAGAATATGTCACGCATTTATATTGATTCTAATGACAATTGAATATATATGAGTTGTCAATTGTACTTGTTATAGACATTGAGCGACCACATAGTGTAGCAATGTACCCATAATATCATTGTGAGTTGACTACAACTGAAGTTCAATAATTTATTTATTTGTAGTATCTCTTTCTTAATTTTTCATGTCATTACATATTTGATGTTTACAGGAATTGCCTATGATGTGTGGATGAGGTTCTAGAGGGAGCAGGAGCAGAAGACATCATGATGATGATCATATTTCAGATCGACATACTCCAGACATCGATGGTATGGATCCTTATAGTAGTTTTTTTCAAAAAATAGTCATAATTATTACATGTTTTGTCAACAATAGGTGAGCGCAATGAAGATCTCGCAAGGCTTGTTTCTTATATGCTTGATACTGACGTAGAGGTCCCTTCACAGTATACACATTACATTTCTTTGGCAGGGACATCTCCAAGTGTTACACGCTCTCGCCGGCCCATTCCACAATCCTCTACACATCATCATAGCCCTGCCTAGTCTCAGATTCCTTCCCAACCTCGTCCACTAGTTTCAGGTCCACCATTACTCAAGGTCCTTCCCAGCCCCACGACAGTCCTCAACGTCAAGACCCACCCCCAACTCAAGATCCTCGTAAATACTTGCAATTTCCACCATATGGGTATCTACTTTATAAACAGTTCTTTTAATTACTATACGTGCATGCTTATTTAGTTGTGATAAGTAATTTTGGAATTCAGGTACACACTCGATAATCAGCATGTTGTAGCCCAAGCACTCACGAAGGCCTTCCGAGCTATGCAGGATTGCTCATATTACATATGAAGTTGCATGACTCTAGAAGAATAAGAGCGAATCTTAAATGGTGTTTATGTAAGATTCATTACATGATGTTATTTATTTGTTATTTTAAAATAATTATTAGTAATTGAAACTTGATGTGCAGATCCTGTATGCGCTAACACCTGGTCATACAAAAGAAATATATCGATTTGCTCTAGTAAAGCTTGCAACGGATCGAGTAAAGGATAATATTTACAGAGCAAGAAAAGCTGCAATCAAGAAGCTGGATGGTGCGGAAGATTGGGAGAGAAAAAAAATCATGTGCACCATCGTGGTGCTCTCCAGCGAGGTGGAGTCGATATTGTGACGGTGGAGTCGATATTGTGACCTTTTCATTCAAGAAAAATTTCAGAAGGGGTCTGAAGCGGGGAAGATAAATAGAGGGAAACAGAGTATTAGATCAACTAGCGGATCGAAGAGCCGTGAAATTGTGAGGCATGAACTGGTATGTAGAAATAACAAAGTTTGTTTTACAGTATCGTTTATAAATTTATGTTGATGATTATTATGTTGGCAATATTAGCTTGGAGCTGATAACCGTCCTCCAACGTTTATCAAATGGTGGACCGTGACTCATACAAGAGGAGGGGATTGGGCTACAACTGAATCAAAGGCGGTGTTGGTATGTTGCTTATCACTTATATATATTATTTCTTTCATATTAAATTAAAAAATATATTTTGTGGATCATTACACGGATCTGTATAGAGCCAAGTTTGGTATTTCCATTTCCGACGAAGAAATAGACTTCAATGATGATTTATGGAAACGAGTCATCAATGAGAGTGAGATGGGGCCTATTAGAAGGCAGACTTTGGGTGGTTTGCCACCTAAGTTCACGTCCTCTACCAGTTCCAATGAAGCGTCTGGTTTTTTTGAGACATCCTCAACATGCAACATGCCCACATCTGATGTATCCAAGACTGAGTTTGTAAAACTCACACAGACAGTGAGTGTGTTGGTGAATAAGGTAGACAACATTCATTCAAAATTAGGCTCGTTCAACAAGGTTGTTAAGGCCATTGACCATTTGAGATATATCGCTAACATTTTCATCATCATGTAATTTTAGATCATAGTTTAATAAATGAGTATTTTCCTAGCATTTAAATATCTCTTTTTTGCTTTGTAGTAAAATGCAATCAAGACTTGATCACGAGGAAATGGAAGAGGAGGACGATGAAGATGAAGAGAATGAAGAAAATGAGGATGATGACGACAACGAGGAGATCGAGGATGATGTCATGACATACATGGTATCACAAAGGAAGGGGGCTATCATTTCAGAACATAGGGAGAATATAAAGAAGAGAAAAGAAAATCCAAAGGAAAAAAGCAAGGCCAAAAAAGATATTGTCTTTATCAGATGGAGTAAAAGGAAACATTAGTATTAGTTATTTTATCTTCTAAAATTTGATGTTCTAAAACTTCGAGTCTTGTCTTTTTGGTTGTAATATGTATGACTAATGTAGCTCTGCATGAACTATTGCACATTATAATTTTGGGTGCATGTCTCTATATTAATCGTGCTTCGACTTTGTGATGGTTTCTTTGATAGTATAAGTGGTCGGATGGATAATAGTATATTATTGTTCAATATTTACAGGATAAAAATCCTAGAGAAGACCAAGTTTGAGGTTACATGTTTGGATTATAATTTTTCCTTTTTTAATCGGAATTTACGATTATTATGGCACTACATTGCTACTACTGTGGTAGAATTATAGTGGTAAAGTGGTAATAAGTTAGTACCAACGTAGTGGTAAACAACTGTTACAAGTTGCATAAGGTTGTTATGCCCTCAGGTATATGTGGTCCCTTCATAGTCACAAAATCATGCCTAAAAATCGTAAATTATTAAAAATTTCCCACTACTTTGCGACTACAATACGACTACTGGCAATTATTATTGCGACCACAAGTACTACCACAATGTGGTCTCAAAGAGTTTGCGGCTATTTCAGTGCGACTATAGAATTTGCTACCATATGTGATAGCAAACGTGTGTGCTACCATTTTGCAACTATTTTACCACTCTTTTGCTACTATAATAGTAGTAGTAAAATCTGCTTTTTCTTCTGTGTTTTCATATATAAATATAGTCCTAGATTTATTTTTAACTATATATAACATAATTCTATACTTTCTTTTACCATATTTCTATAATTTTTATGATACAAAGACATTTAGTAAATTTATATCATGTGGTTTCTATCCAATTCGTACATATGTAAGCCGCTTCTATAGAGTATTTCTAACATTACTCGTATGCAATCGGTATCCGTTTTATATTCATATCTATTTTTTAAGGATATGGTATGATAGTTCTAATACCCCGTTAATATCTGTATCTGCATCCATATACGTATTCAAAAATGGATAAGGATACCGTAATAACTATATATGTATCTGTCCGTTTGCATCACATTACATATTTCCCTAATCCTCGATTTTCTCATTCATTGTCAAGAACCTCACATAAATTTTTCCCAATTTTGAATTTTTCTAGACTCCTATTTCCATTTTGATGTTGCCATTTCTGCTATTGTCCACCCTTTTAGAGATCACAGATTCGTAATAAAATCTCAGAAATAGACCTATACCCCACCAATTTTCCAGATCATCTACTGTAGATCTCATGGTTGGATGAAAAGCGAGACTAGATTGGAGTTTCTTTCTTGAGAAATGATGTTGACAAGATTTCTTTTGATTCCGAACCATCAATATGGTACATTCATTGTGATTCATTCGATTAAGACCAAGCATTGAATCTTCAAATAGAATTCAAAACGTCATTGTAATTGTCGTAAAAAAACCGCTTTCTATTAGTCTCGAGAAGAAGTTGGGGCAAAGAGGCTTGCAAAGGTAGGCTTGCTGCCGTCTATTCAGCTTGTGACCATAATGGTATAATCCTGCCTAATTGTGAGACCAACGGGTCATTCTCTTAGCTGCAAGCAATGTAGCAGTGTTGATGCACCTTTCTTCTTTTCTCTAGGAAAACATTTCCCCCTCCGCTTTCCCGCTTAGCACCTCTAAGAGATAGATATAGAGGTAGGGGAATTTTTTGAATGAACTGCACTCCATCGTATCGTATACGTAATGCGTCCATTTATGAGAGGTCAAACTTGGAAATCAAATAATATAATATCCTACAGGGTGATGAATTTGTGATTAATCACTCTAAAAGTAGAAAATAGAACTTTGTTCCCAATTAATTAGTTACATTCCTCCATTTAATCTGCATAATTATCATCCATGCACTTACAATTAAAATTTGCATTTTAGCATTCAAAATCACATCAAAATATGAAGCCAAATTCCTTGCACATATTCACCTGTATATTAGCTAAATTTACCTATTTGTATCTATTTTATACTAACTCTAAATCCAATAAAATCAAACTCCATCGTGTATATATTACTAACACTAATAAAGAAAATATCAAAACAATACTAACTTGTAAAATTGACCAATAAAACCCAAGCCCTAGTTTGAGACTAAGAATCTTAAAACGCGCATATATCTCTCATACAGTGTTCGATTTAGGTTTACCCACTTTTAAAACAATATACATTCAAAAACCTTCAAAACAAGATTAATTTCATAAAAATCAGAATTCCTATGTGAAATTTGAATTTTAGGCCCCTATTGTATCATACATATTGACCAAAATACCCTTCATTTTATCCTTTTATTTTCTTAATTATTAAAATTAAAAAAACTAGATTAAGTTGTAAATATTCCTTTTATACTTCCTCTAATTTTATTTTGATTTTTTTCTTATTTAAAAATGAAAAAAATCTGCAAAATACAAAATGCAATATTTTATACCTACAAGATACCACCCAAAGATACTTTTTATACAAATGACTTATTTTGATTTTTAGTCCTTGACAAAAGTTGTAGAACTCGTTGAGACGAGCATCTTTCATGTTGATCACTTTTTGATTTGACCTCTTTTGTTATTTAATTTTTATTTTTCTGGGAGCAACATATGGCAGCTCTTGAAGTCGCCACGTGTCATCCCATTTTGATTTTGATTTTTGTTTTTTTATTATGTTTACTTTCTTTTAATTACTTATTTATTTTAATTATTTACTCTAATTATTTTATTATTAACTATTTATTTTAATTATTTTAATTATTACTTTACTTTAATTACTATTATTATTAGTTATATTTTATTATTTACATTTATTTATCTATTATTATTTATTTATTTCAAAAAAATAAAATAAAATAATTAATTTTGACCCATCATGTGGCCGCCCCTATGCGCTCCACGTGACAGCTCTTCCCTCCTTCCTGCGGTACGCCTAGGGGTGTAAACGGACCGAACCTGAGCGAACCTATATTTTTTAGGCTCGGTTCGTTTATTTAATCAAGCCTAAACTTGTGTTCAGGTTCGGTTCGTTTATTTTTGAATCGAATCCGAATCGAACCTAAGCGAATATCGAACTTAAGATTCAGAGGGAGTGAAAAGGAGAGAAATGGAAATATATATGTGTGTACAATTAGAATAAATATTCATTTAGTTTTTTTCTTTAGCTAACTCATCTTCATCTTTTGAAAAAAAAAGATTAATATGGATTCATCTCTTAGAAAAAAGTATTATTATAATATATTTTTACATCTGTCCAATGGTGATAAGGAATAAGAATAATATGGAGATATTCGATAAGTAAGGTTTATATTTGTTCTGTTGATTTGACGATAAAGAAGGGAAAAGTATTAGACACATAGATGATGGATGTTGTAAACACGATGTGACTATTTATTTTTGGATAGTTTATACCGAGATAAAACCCACTTATCCCGTAAATATCCGGTTACCTCTAGACAAAATTCACTTATCCTAGGACAAAATTGACTTATCTCAGAATAAGGTCCACTTCTACGGATACAGATTTGTAAATATGTATATGAGCATGTTTATCGAGCTTTTAACGAATCAAACCTGAGCAAACCTATGATTTTTAGATTCGGTTCGTTTATTTAATCGAGCCTAAACTTGTATTCAGGTTCGGTTCGTTTATTTCCAAACCGAATCTGAATCGAACTTTTAACGAGCCGAACCAGAGCGAGTATCGAACTCGAGAATTATTTTACAACCCTAGCTACGCCTCCCCCTCTCACCTTGGCCGCGCTCTCAGCCCCTGTGTGCGGCGCGCAACCGCTGCACTTCGCTGGCCCACCTCGCGTCGACAGCCGCCAACCCCACTGCACGATCCCCACCTCTTTATCTCTCTTCCCACCGCGTCATGGGCGCAAGCACCCACGAGTCACGACTCGGCCTCTGCAACCACCCCACGCTCCCCTCTCCCCGTCGATTTCACACAACCAAACCTCCCTTAAATATCCGTTAGCTTCAGTCGTGAGCAGGATCCGTCGATCTTGAGTTCAACAGAGAGAGAGAGAGAGAGAGAGAGAGAGAGAGAGAGAGAGAGAGAGAGAGAGAGAGAGAGAGAGAGAGAGAGAGAGAGAGCTCCTCCTGTTGTGACAGAACAGAGAGAAGGAGCTCGTGCGAGGATGACTTCTCAGGCGTAATCCACAAAGGCCCCCTTCATGTTGCGGCAGCTCCAAGCTCGCTGCTAGAGCTTCGTAACCGTACGCCTCGGCCACTTTGAGGCGAAGATCGGGGTTGAACGTAGCTCCCCCAACCCCTCTGGCGAACTTCTCCTTTTTCCTTCTCCGTTCTATCTCCTGTCTTCTTTCTTCCTTCCCCCTTTTCGCCACTTGATATTCCTGTATTCTTCTCCTATTCCCATGTTTCTTAGTTCTTCCCAATCACCATGCTTCTCCCAACCACAGTTCACCCTGATACCGACGTCGACTGCCTCCAGCTCGATTTCCTCGCCAACACCGCTCGCACAACGCTCGCCATCGGCCTCCATCACCTCGCCCCGCCTCAGTGCAGCAGCAGTTGCACCCCAACCACCGTAGCTCGCAGCCTTGCCCACCAGCCGCAATCGCCGCACCACATTTGGAGCCATCGCATCCTGCACCGTCGGTCGTGTGTCGACTGGTCGGCAGCCACGTGCCGTCGACGCCAGCCGATGCTCAAGGAGCCCCCAAGCAAGCTCCTCCGCGTTGACCTCTATCCAGCATCGCCACAAGGAGCTGCCACAGCTCGCCTTTCGCCATCACACCTTCACCGCCATGGTCCAGGAGCCCCTGCCCTTCATCTTTGTCAACAGCAGCAGGCGCCCCCTCGTCGGCAGCTTTCACCGTGTGGCCCTGCCACCGGCCGCCACAACGCTCTGCTCGCCTCGGGCTGCGGGCGTCCGCCCCTTCAAGTACGCATGTTCCACCTTATATCCCTCTTGTACGTGCTTTGCACGCGCGAGCAGGGAAGTTTTACGCCCATGCCCCTGCAACTCCCTAGAACGAGGTACCCCCACCAGCGAGCGTCACGTACGTGCTTGCTTTCCAAACCGAGATTATAGAACCTATTGTAGATAGTCCAAGGCAAAGAAAAGCATAGATTATAGGGACTAGAAGAGGAGGGAAGGGCTAGTCTCGAGATGGGAAGTCGGGGAAAAGTCTCATGGGTCCTGCTTCTCGAGGAGGGAAATGAGAGAGTGAATCTAGAAAGACCTCATCATCATAGTACAATTGAAAGAAGTGAAGTATAAAAGCATCATCGTGTCTACGATGTGGAGGTGCTTAATTGCGTACGAGTTAAGCAAGTGTGTAAGAGTGAAAGGATGCTCCTCGATCTGACAAATGCCCCCTACACAAATCTCGGGGCCAATAAGTAGTCACCAAGTCATCTCTTGGAGACGATTTTGTACATAACCTTGCTGCTTGCATCAAGCAATTAGCATGTAATTCGACATCCTTTCCATACCCCTTGGTAACCAATATTTGTTTCTCGACTCAAAAGCTGTGGGGATGAAGTCACTATTTGCTCATCTACTTGGCCTTGGTGCTTTCATGTAGGTAGCCCCTGTGAATGTGGAATCTGTGATAAGCAAAAGGTGCGAATGATTTATATAATTATGGATGGTACTACTAGCTTATGCTTGAGCTTAAACGAAGGAAGCAAGGTGTTGATGTAACCGAAAGTATAAGACCAGAGGAATAATGGAAGAGGAAGTCATAAAAGCTTGATGTAATTATCAACCCACTATAGAATAGGAAGGACTCGTAACAAAGTTCATAGAATAGCTTCGACAATCAAGACATGCGCGAAGAAGAAAGTCGTTGGGTAACTCATGAGGATCAAAAGTCTTCTAGGATTGGCAAACTACTAGGAAGAAATCCAAGAGATAGGGTCCTTTTTTGGATGGTGAGGTTGGCTTCTACCTTATCTTTCTCTTTGGTAGATTTGACCCGAAGGATGGACACAACCTCGGGTGTTGAGATGCCAAACCTTGTTACTTTATTCCCGAGCAAACAAACAATGGCGGAGTTGTTGGTGAGTATTGATGTGAGATCCTCCCTCTCTGATGCTGGCTCGTCTACATTATCGATTCATCATTCTTGATACTTCATTTCCATCCCATATCTCAAGATGACATCCTTCGGTAGCAAAGAATATTTACTAATCATGTCAGAGCAAGCAATTAATAGTTGAACGCTTATTAAAATGATCATAACATGTTAATATTATTACTTTGTTAGAAATCAGACCACAATATCGTTGACATTTTATCCTAGATGAAGTTGAATGTGTATTTAACAAAACTGTTTGTTCTATCAAAATATTACTTATTAAAATAATACTTTCAAATCTAATTTGTATTGATATATCTTTAGTTGCTAAAAATGATAACCTTGGGACATATAAATATGGTCTGATTCATGTGTCTCCCATCAAGTTTTTGCATGATTCATAAATATGTTATGATGCATAAATATATTGTTAATATTCACTTATATTATATATAATGTTATTATATTTTTTAGAGGTCAACATCCATATTTTATTAAATTAACATAACATTGGAATCATGATTAAGAATTTATTATATACATATATATATTATTCATGTACATGATAAATTTTAATTTGAGTATGTTTTTATGAAATTGAATTTCAACTGATTTTTGGAATTTTAGTGTAGAAAATAGGATGGCCCCTACCATTGATGGTGAGAAGGAAATCAACGCATCAAATAAAGGGCTTGAGAAAAGGATATTTTATTGATTTAAAATATGAGTTCAAAGAAGAATCAAACAATGAGACCAAACTACACTCAAAGTTATGGAAAGATTTTAAGCGATTGGTTGATATGGAGAAAAAAATTTAAAGCCATATCCAAACATCGTCATGAAGAGCTTACTGCTTAAGTATCCAGTGGCACTTCTCACTTAAAACGTCATATTGATAATTACTACAATGCTCTTTAAAATTGTAGTTTTTATGGGATCTACAAACTTAGTGTTGAGAAGGGAGACGATAGTATGTATTCTCTCAAGAATCACAAATTTGACAATATCGAGCTTAGAAAATATATTGGTATGTTTGTAGTTGAGGGAGCACACCCCTTCTCACTAGTGGAAGAAGAAGATTTTAGACAAGTGAGTTTGAAAGCAAATCCTGAATTCAAGCTATTTGGTTGACACACTTTGAAGAGAGATCTTATGTCTTTATATGTGAAAGAAAGATATTGCTTAAGAGATTCTTTAGAAAGTGCACCTGACCGAATCTGTTTAATATCTGACAATTGGAAAAGTCAACACACAAAAGAAGAGTATGTATGTGTAACTGCTCATCTTATTGATGCAAATTAGAAGCTAAACAAAAAGATCTTACAATTTAGATCTTTAATACCACCTTATGATGGAATATGCTTACAAATGAGCTATGTTTATTCCTCAGTCAATGGAAAATAGAGAATAAATTGTTTTCTATATCAATTGATAATACGAATTACGATGATTCCATGATTTCCTTTGTTAGAAATTCTCTTATAGCTAAACAATTTCTCATATGTCATGATGAGTTCTTTTACATCCGTCGTTGTGCACGTGTGTTTAATCTGTTCGTGCAATCTAGATTGGAAGCTATTGTCCGATTTTAGATTGTATCCGTGATATGGTGGAATTCATCGATAGATCTTCTAAAATAAGGCACAAGTTCTTTGATCTTGTCGAGAAATCTTTCAATTTGCAAACATTGAAAAAGTTTAGACGTGATATGAAGGTTAGGTTGAATTCTACATATAACGATGGATTGGATGTTGTATTACAAAGATGTATTCATGCATTTTGCGGGACATGATCAAGCATTTGAGAACTTTTATGATTTCTGGACAAGAATGGGAGGACCTAAGAGTTTTACATCGCTTTTTAAAGGTGTTATGTGAGGTAACATGTTTGTTTTCTGGTAGTAAATATCACACCTCAAACTTTAATTTTAGAGGTGTGTGGAAGGTCACATGCATTTGTTAGAGATGGCCAATTGACTATATACAATTTTAAATGGTATGATCAAGGGAATGCAACAAAAGTCTAACAAGTATTGAGGGGAATATAATGCCATCTTTAGTTGTGCCACAATTCACGATTCATTGCAAAGTTAACTTTTTACATTTTTTGTTTCAAAAAAGTTTATGTTGATAGAGTAGAAAATTATTTTGAGAAAGTTTTAAGTACAATTTGAAGATTATATGAAGCATACAAACTCAAATCTTGTAATATTTGCTCTATGAAGCCTTGTGTTGGAGAAACTAAGTTGGACACCAAATCTACTACGGATTTATATGATTTTAAAGATTACTCATTGTTTATAAAAAATCATTATTCAACTAGTGAGAAATCTTGACTGGAACTTTATTTGGATGAACTGAGTTTTGACTTAAATATCGACTCGAATGTTTTGGAGTTTTAGAGTAAGTGCTCAATAAGATATCCAGAACTTTCAGCAATTGCACATGATATTTTTACCATAGCAGTCACGACAGCTGCCTCAAAATCTGTATTTAGTCTTGATGGAAGATGATTACAACAACTAGAAGCTCCCTTAATAGAAAACTATGCAAGTATTAGTTTGCCTTCAAGATTATTCTCGCGGATTAGGTAACTTGATATATTATTTTTTTCATGTAAGCATATCTACATGCACTTATCTTTTTATACATATATTTTACCTTTTCTCTTTTATGTAGATAATTCAATTTGCAAGAGCGACTATGGAAGTGGTTCATGTGATGAAGACATTGAAAAAATAGATGGATAAAATGATTATGATCTAATTGATTATTTATTTCAAAAAATCAATAAATTAAAGACTAAGTAAATATAATTATAATTTGATTCCATGTTTTATTTTGCATGTGCCTCGCCAGTTGAATCATATAGAATCATGGATGCATCTTCATTCTACCGATTTTCCATGTCATTTGGTTGTTTATATCAAACTATTTATTGAAAGTCACGTCATTTGGTTAATTATATTGACTTATATTTTTGTTGATACCTATGTATTTTTTATTTTTTGGTTGAACACTCATTTTGGTTAATTATATTGAGGTCATTTAAGTTATGTTGATATTTTAAGAACTCATGTCGAGATATTTTATTTATATTTTTTGTTATTATGATCGTCATGTGGAGTCATTTACAACTACAATAAATTAGCATGATGATTATATCAAATGTCATGAACGTCATAATAACAAATTCCATAAGATCTACGTAGATATAATAAATATGATGAAAAAAGGATAGAGTAATTAAGAATTCTTCTAATTTCTTTACAATCAGGTATGTAGTGATCTAAGTGATCTTACTTACATTTTATTTACAATTATTAGTGTTGTAACATTTATATTTGTTTGAGAAAACGTCGACGGGAAAATGGGATAAAATGGATGACAATAACTGAGATATATTTAAAATTTACCAAATTCGACAATAGATTGATTACCTTATTTAGTGTTTGAGAATCAAGATTAATAATATTATTCATTACAATATTAAATTACTTTTCATCATTAATAAGTTTTTTATAATGGAAAATATCATATTTAAAAAGGCGATCCATGGGCCATAATAGCTCGGCCCGTCCTATGCTGGGTTGGGCTTGGGCTGTAAAGTATGGCCCATGGGACGGGCTCTGGGCAGGACTATTTAGAACATCAGCATGTTCAGTCTGTCCCAGAGTTTGATCAGGTCTAGCTATCTGGTCTTCAAGGACGGTGTGCCTCCTTGTTTATCTGGTTGAGGGTTTGGAACCCTTAATGAAATAAAAGAAAAGAGTCAGAGTAGCATTGGAAGATTGGTTGAGGTAACAAGCGACAACACAAGCTCATGGGATTAACGCATTGTCTAATCCTGAAGTATCCACAATTTCAGAGTTCATGAGAGGTGAGGTAAATCACCAGGAGTAATCCCCGACATAGAATAGAAGGAATATGGCTTAACGATAAAAATGGATTTATTTAAAATAACAAGTTTTGCTAACTTACCATATTTGTTTTCTTTCCTCTTCTTCTTTACTTTGCACTCATTAGTCTCTATCCTATGATTTCTGGAAACTAACATATATCGATGAGCCATCGCAAGGACCTTAGTCAGCCGGCCAACCAATAGTAGTAGCTTATAGTATAAGGTAATTTGTAGTATTTTGAGTTCTTTTCCTTCATCTTGATGGACATGAAAAGAATATGATGGGACATGTTTTCTATTTAAGCCATATTATATGAATGAAAAAATGTGAGATGCTCTCTGATGAATATGTGATTCATCGCTCTAAAAGTTGAAAATAGAGCTTTGTTACTGAGTAATTAGATACATATTTCTACTTATATTGCATAATTAGCATTCATGCATGTGTAAATAATATCTGCATTTTAGCATTCATATTTACATTAAATAAGGAGCCAAATTTACTTGTAAATATTCACATGTATATTAGCCAAAATCACCTATTTATATATATTTTATACTAACTTCAAATCCAATAAAATCAACTCATGTATATATTACTAACACTAATAAATGAAAAATATCAGAAAAATAATAACCAGTAAAATTGCCAAATAAACTCGAATCCAAGTTTGAAATAAGAATCTTAAAATATGTATATCTCTCTCGTATAATGTCCGATTTAGGTCTACTAACTTTTAAAGTACATACATTCAAAGATCTTCAAAACAATACTAATTTCATGAAAATCAGATATCGTATGTAAAACTTGGATTTTGGGCCCCTATTGTATATTGTACATATTGACCAAAATGCCCTTGTATTTTATCCTTTGATTTTCTTAATTATTAAAAATTCAAAAAATTAGATTAAATTGTAAATATTTCTTTCATATTTTCTCTATTTTTATTTCGATTTTCTCTTATTTAAAAATGATAAAAAAAATACAAAAGACAAAAATGTGTTATTTATACATATAAGGTACCACCCAAAAATACACTTTGTACAGATGATTTCATTTGATTTTCGTCCCTTTACAAAAGTTTTAGATCTTGTCGAGACGAGCAACTTTTATATTGACCATTTTTTGATTTAATCCTATTTGTTATTTCTTTTTTTATTTTTCTTTCATTTAATTTTTGAATTTTCTAGGAGCGACACGTGGCAGCTCCTAGAGCCACCACATGTTACCCCATTATTATTTTATTATTTTCGGATTTTTTATTATTAATATTTTAATTATTTATTTATATTATTTATTTGTTATTTTTAGTAGCCTACTTATATTATTTTATTTAATTTTTTCTTTCCCCTTTTTACTTCTTCTCCCAGTGCTTGTCCTCCACTCAAAGTCACCAACTCCCCATTCTCTCCACTATCTATGCATCTGTTCTAACTTCCCTCTCCTCCTTTTTATTCCCATATCCCCCTTCATTAATCTTCATCCGCTATTTCCTAAACACGAGAGGAGAGAACTCCAGCCCCGTTGAAGCTCTGAGGTGAGAGCTCCACCTTCGACATTGTGCGACGACGAGATGCGACGACGAGTCTCCGGTCTTCTTCAACCATTGGCGAGATCCGTGAAGCTCCACTTCGCGTTGCAGTTTCTTTCAGGTTGCTGCCCAGTCTCGCATGCTCTGCCACATGCTTGAGGCCACGATGTGAGTCACGCACTACAACTCTACCCTCTGGCGAAATTACATGTAAGTATCTCGCTATCTTCACTTTGTCATATTTTATCTAACATTATTATTTTTATTGTCTAGATCATCTTCATTTTTACAATATATCTAAGTGGCAATCATCACACACACCACATCTTCATTGCATTTTTTCCTGTTTACAAGAAAAAAGTACAAAAAAATAAAAAAAACAGGAGCAGCCAAAGGCATTGCCAACCCACGCCCGAGCGGCCCTGCCCCAGTTGCTCGAACGCACGCCACCGCGCCCCTGGCCAGCCACTGCCGCGCCCCCCGATGGGATCCCTACATCCAGCCGCCACCCCATCCACTTCCCTGCGCCGACGCGCTCCCCTCCAGCCCCATGGCCAGCTCCAGTCGTGCACCGCCCACGCACCTTCGCCCAACCTCCCGCCGTGAGGGTCACCCTCCTGCTGGCGCACCACCTCGCCTATGCGCGCATCCTCCGTCGACCGCCGCCCACGCTCCTGCGAGCCCCGCTGCCTCCAGATCCCCTCTTGTGTGCCCTAGCATGAGAGGAAACACGGTTCCTTTTTTCTTTTTGTGAAAATTACAATTTTTCCCTGCATATTTACATATTTGCAAAAGTGCTCTTAGGCATAATTTCAATTTGTTTGTTTAATTTCTATATTACACATACACCCCTAACTTTGCATGATAATTTGGACATTTTTATGGCATCATTTTATTTAATAAAAAATATCACATTGTTGAGCAACTAATTCTTTATCATTTGGATATTTATTTATATTTTTGTGAGCATTGGACAATTTATTAAAATCAGAGTTTGAAAATCACTATTATTTTACTTATTTATGCTCTGAAATTCGCTCATACTTAAATATTGCTCCAAAAATTATGAAAAATTCCAGATGATGTCTCTAGTTGTGCTTTAATCAATGTTCAAATTTCATCATAAATGGATGTGTCTTTTGCCTAAATAAATAGTTAAGTGATTTCTGTAATTGATTGTTAATTAAATCCATGAATAATATTTTTGCGAAATTTCAAGTCTCCTGGATTGTACAATAACATATCTTCTTGTTATAATTTTGCTTCTGGTAATTTGATTTCGTGGATTTATTAGGAATTTAATACTAACAGTCGCTTTGTTTTTATTAAAAAAATCATAAAAAATTAAAAATTGTCAGAAAATTCTAAAAAAAATATTTTAGCTTCATTTTTTCATATTTCTCTTTCATTAATTTTTTCATAAATTTTGTATATCGTTTGCATGAAAAATTGCATAAAAACTCCAAAATAGTTTGCATTTTTCATTATTACATTTTAACCCCAAAAAATTTCAAAAACATATTTTGCATTCATCGTTGGATTAGGTTTTCAGAAAAATATAACTCGGCTAATTTGGTTTAATTTCAAATTAAAATCAATTTAGCTAAGTTGCTGGTTTTCTTAATAACCTAAGTCATATGCATTTGTGCATCTGTATTTTTATCATGTAAAATAAATGTGACATCTGACATATGGAGCCTCTGCATCTGGTCTCTTGGCTGAAAATCGGTTCTATATGGCAAAGCACATGTCATGGGTAAGCACATGGATCTCTACACTGTGGTTACGCCTCTTCTTCCTACGTATTGTGGTCTTCTCTCTAAGGTTCTTCTAAATGAGAGAGATGTGCTCTAATACCTCCTGAAGAGTCATCTAGATATGTAATCGATCTATCATCTGCTCACTGAACTCTAACTACTGTCTCTTTTTAGGATTTTCTATTTTTGGGCCCTTCCCTAAGCAAAGTGCTTGAGGGAAGGGAATGGCTGCACCCTCCTCAGAAACTCGAGGGTCTGAAGTAGGAATAGGTCTTTGAGCATGCAAATGCCTAGAATCCATACAAGCATCATCAAGTATCACATCAGATGGACCAGGAGAAGAAACATAAACCTTTCCTTTATTCATCTTTTTATTTTCGAAAAATTTTCCATTTTTTGTATTTTTCTATAATAATCATCCTTAGATACATGAATAAAAGTCAAAACTACTAGAGTGTTTGTACAAGGACTCTTGGTGGCATCAGTACCACCGACAACATCTGAAGAAGCAACATCAGTACTCTGCTATAGTACGTCATATGGAATACTGGTGGCATCGGCACCACCCTATGCAACATCTGGAGAAGGGACAACATCAGTATCATCATTTGGATCATCCTCAAAGTAGGTGGCATCAACATCACCATCAACATCAACAGCATCAGCACTGCTCTCTTGCTCATTTAGTGCTCCCGAATGAGCATCATGTTGCCACCTAGATGAGGCACTACTTGTTTGCTTCCTATCGCTCCAAAGTGTCATAAAATCATCGTCAAATAAATAATGCATATCATCAAGTACCTCACTAGGAGTGTCAGACTTTGTAGATTATACATGCTCATATTTCCTCTTCAGATTGTTCAGATTTTGCTTGATCTGTGTGGGTATGGCATTCTTGCCCTTGATGATCTCTCTCATCTCCCGCCTGAACTCATCCATCTCTCGCCTGAAAGTGATCTGCTGATTTGCAAGCATGCGGGCAAGATCCATTAAGGTTGGGTTCTCATACGAAGGTGCATGGTAATCGTATGGGCTACGTCTTTGTAAGTGTTGTGGTTGTCCATGTTGCTGCTAGTAGTAAGAGGGGGCGAGGCTACTGAAAGTGGGAGTGAGGCTGTTGGTGCCTCCACTACCGACCCTAGTATTGGGATCGAGGAATGGTGTGCTGGGAGTACTAGGGATGCTATTGCTACGTGCCCTACCCTGACTGTGCTGGAGTCTACTGTTGGGCACAAGCACATCTAATAGACCATTTGAAGCCTCGGTGATTACGATGGATATCGGGCTACTGCTGGTACTGGGAATACCAAATCCTATTGACTTACATCAACGGCTCCATCTGCCCGTGCAATGGTGGGGGAAGGGACGCCAATGGATGATCACTCTGATAGACCACCATCTGTGTGTCCACTGAAGATGGTGGTGCCAACTAGTACTGCATGGGTGGCTGGACATGATTAGCCTGAATGTGGTGAACATGTTTGTATGAGGCGGATGGATGTGAAGATCTGCTCCCCTGATCAGCATGTGATTGATACTGTAGCAAAGAATCTGTCTGTTCCTCTTTAAGGCACATGATCTGTGTCTTAAGGTTATTTAAATTCTGGGCCAGTTCATCAATCCTGTTGAGCTAATCTAGGCCCTGAAACATATTTTTCTCTATGATCTCCATGCGGTCCAACTTTTGGCTAATGATGCCCATGTATGTAGTTGATGACTCTGCTAATGCTGTTGTTGTAGAAGATGAAGATGAACCAACCTCTGTGATGATATAAAACATGGTGGGAAGGCTTCCCCTAAGTGTAGACACAGGTCTAGGTCATCACTGTGTAGTTCTCAACCATATACTCATAGATGGCCCATACCTGATCCCAATCCTTGGAGAAACAGGATCCTCCACAAGAGGCGTTGACAAACCCATGTAGCTCAGGTGTCGGCCCATAAAAGAACCTCTAGACCAGATTGGTCTTGCTAATATCATAATGTGTACAACTATCGATGAGCTCTCTAAATCAATCCCAAGCCTCATGGAACTGCTCATTTGGGATCATGATGAAATTGCTTATCATGGTTCCCGCTGCATTCGTCCGATCGAGTGGATAGTACTTATTGAGGCACTCGTTCTCAACTGCTCCCAAGTAGTGACAACCTTCCCCAAGTTCTTTAGCGAGTAGGCTGTTCTGTCAACCAAGGAGAACAAAACGGCTATCAACTTGATGGTATCCTCATCCATCAGCCTATCGTGGATGGTGCTGCAGATCATCTCAAGGTCCTGGAGATATAGATGGGGCACTTCGGTGGCGTACCCATGGAACTTGGGCAACAACTGAATCATCTGTGGATGGAGCTCAAAATCACCCAGAATGATAGCTAGCTTAATCCACTTATGAGTGAGAGTCGGACTAGGGTTGTGCAACACCCCCATGGTGCACAATGGTCTCGCATCTGTTCGGTCCTCAGGTCTAGGAATCTCTCCTCCACCATCGGATCTCAACTCTGGCATCTGCTCTCCCATCTTTCATCTGTGTCAACTCCCGCCCCACCTATGTCATGAGCAAGCCCTAGTCCCTAATCTGTCTTTGTATAGTCTTTAGGGATGCCAAGAGGGTATTATTGATTGTAGCCTGGTCAAACATGTTGTGAATATCTGACTGCTCATCCTCTCTCCGCTCTTGGTCCATCTCGTCAAACTCTGAAAAGGAAAAAGAGTGGACCTCAGGTGTCACCAAGTCAACAAAAAATCCGCTCTGACTGTTGCTGTTGTATCTCAGGTGATGGGTTGGGAAGGTCAAAAAAAAGGAGGTGGAATACTTGCGTTCCGAGAGCAGGTCCGAGCTCTCTGGAACCAGCCTAGATGAATGGACAGGTGTGATGTAAAGCAGTGCCACTAAAGGTAGCCTAAGACACTGCCTGTCCATCATCGTAATGTAGGGAGAAGTGAAGAGTAGATCTGGTCTGAACAACAATGCTGAGAAAACAAACCCCCAATTCATGAACTCAACACAATGATGACCATGAACGCTCGGTCATTAATCTTTTCAATTCTAGAGTTTAGTGATAAAGAAATTATATTAACAATCTCATGTACTCTTCTAGACTAGACCGTGAATAAATCGATGAATCCCCTATGCATAGAACTATCCTCGTAAGAGCTCGAGAATCGTTCTAAGGGAATCCACCTCCGTATCCACATGACTACTTCTACTAATGTTTGAGCCAAGTGCTTGCAGCAATAACATGACCCGAGAATCAAAGTCCAAGCTCTTAGGACACAAGTCTAGGGCTTTGGTCTATATTCCTTAAGTTTACGTGCCTCACTAAGCCTAGAGAGTACCTACAAGCAAGGAGGGGGTTACTCTCCCCAAAAACAATGAATGTGATCTTTATGTTTAGTTTTAGGGTCGTTAGCAATCCCGATGTTTATTAGGTTATCACTTTTTTTGGTATTGTAAAACACGTATAATGAATTTTCTTATTTCCTTTTATTCTTCAGTATAAGAAAACAAGGGGAGGAAGACGGAAAAGCTGATGCGTAAGAAACTATGAATGCATGCATAATATAGAAGACGTACATTGCTCCAACAATCTACACGCAATATGATCCACACATAAATAAAACTAAGCTACATCAGAAGCTTTTATTACAGGAAGAACCACTCTATTTTGACTAAGTCCAATCGAATTCTATAGGAACATATATTCTATTAGGGATTTAGACCTAATCTCTACCTGGCTCAACCAAATAAAAACCTAAGGCTAGGGGCTCAAACACACGAAAACTATGAGAAAACAAATAAAAATAAAATGATGAAAACCAAAAATCCGGTGAGGTCCCCCAAGTGCACAGGTACCTAGCGAACAGACCCCACAATCCAAGGTATATAATGGCCTAGAAAAAAAGGGTAAGTGCCAATAATAGTTACACATTAATTACAAAAGTGGATGACTGGAAAATAAAGACGGTCTTCTGCTTCTCCTAAGTTGCTCTCTCATGCCGGTCGATGTAGAATGCACGACCTCTGCCACGCCCGGGAGCGTCGACTTCCTAAGATAGCCTCCCTCGCTCCATGAAACCTCGTAACAAAGGAGAAACAAAAGATGTGTCAGCTAATTGTATGAGAAATATAAACAAATAAAATAAAAAACAAAGTAGAAAATAAAGAAGCAATGCTATGAGACACTAATGTGGACAAGAAGCTAAATGAGAAGAGCAAGAGGTAATGATCTTGGATGAATAACCAAGGTCCAGTCATGGAGCCTCCTTGGTGACCACCACAATAGGTCCTGCAAGAGATGTATGGAGAACTCTCTCGGCGCACGATACTCAATCTGAGTGCTCGCTCCTCAACAATAGCAATGACAAAATAATATATACACAAAGACAAGTGACATATCTATAGACAGAAAATAAAAGAAATAGAACTATATACAAAAAATAAAAGAAATAGAAATATATACAAATACCAAGAGTAGCAGGTAAAGACTACCTAACTATCCTCACCGTGCTTCCTCGACAACAACGCCATTCTGATTATAGCCCAACTAAATAGGGTTAAGTTGATTATATATAGTATCGTGGTCACCCAAATCACCAAGTCAAAATCGAGAAAATCTTATTCAACCATGAAACAAATCAAGCAAGTGGTCTAAGCTATTTTTATTAACCAGGTATAACGACCAGGGTTGAACACAAGCAGGCAACTATTTATACTAGAGTTAATCAAGTTAATAAAAAATTCAAAAACATGAAAGAAGCAATCAAGTCATACTACTCTTGACTTTTTATGTGATTTTAAATTTTTAAAAATTTTTATCCATTTTAAATTTATATATATTGTTTTCTAATTTTAATTTAAAATAATTTTTAATTTTCAATATTTTTATATTTTATTTTTCAAACAAAAACACTAAATAAAATGTAAACAAGGCACACATGCAATCTTTTAGGATTTTTCAAACAAGGTAAAAATACATAGAAAATTCGGAAAAAATGTTTTTAAGTTTTAGGAATTTTATATTATTTTTGTGGATTTTGGCAGGTTTTTGGAATTTGTATGGATTTTCTAAAAATCAAAAAGCTAAGACAAACACAAACAGTGCACAACCAGGAGTATTTTTTAAATTTAAGAATATAAAATATTCTCATAACTCTTGGAAACCAATTTTATGAAAAACTATATTAAATATCTACGAACTAAAACCAAAAATGCAATTTTTAGATTTTTCAACAATTTTATATGATTTTTATGATCTTTTTAGGGTTTTACAAATTTTTAGGGTTTTACAAAAGTTATTGAAATAAAATTGGAAAGAAAATCAAACAACTAAAAATAAAGGTTCTCTATTGTTTTGAATTTTAAAGAAAAATTTCAATTTTTCTGATTTTTTATGGTAAATAGGGATTTTTTACATTGTTTTTGAGTTTTAAATAATAGTAAATAAAAGAAAAACTACCTTATTCACATCTTTTATTCTTTTATTTTAGTATGATACCCTACCAAAATCCCAGTAAATACAAATACAATAAATTAGCATTATGCAAGCATTTGTTAATATTGTGTAATTAATATTCTTTTTGTCCAAAATAAAAAAATAACAAAGAAACGAATAAGAATTAAATAAGGATGTATTTATGCAATAAATGCAGACTGACTCGAACCCCGAGAGAAGGCCAAATATTGGTTTGATCGACAAGGAATAAAGTAAGGAGAGATAGGGACCTTATTTGTTGTATATTTATCACTATTCTTCCCATGTGTGTGTGTATATTACCTATTTTATTTCTGTAGCACACGTCCTCGACATTCTTTGAGTCGTCAGATCCTTTCCACACGTCATTAGGACCGTAAGCCTGCGTTAAACCTAGATTCGTCAGATCCAGCGAGCGCCACGTATTGCCCTCTCCTGTAAGGGGTATATCTCCTTTTCACCCTTGCACTTTATGTTATTTCCATCTAGTCCAATAGATGCAATAAGTAGTTAAGAACTTTTGCAGTTTGGACCTTATGATTTGTTTATGTTCACTTTAGTCCAGTTGAGTTGAACTCACGTGTGTCTACACATGCCTTTATGAGATATTTGCATAATTTCCATAAGCTTTTAACCGGTTAATGAAATTATTGAAAATTTTCTGATCTTGCACTTATACCCCTGTGAACTGTGAACCACGTACAACACATGTTTTAGTTAGATTATTTGCAATAATGCCCTTAAATTATATTGCCTGTTATTATTTGGCCCTAGGATTTGAAATATTTGCAGATAGGTCATCTTTTTACTGTTTCATTTTCACGCTCTTTTAATTATTGCAATAAATATTATTTGGCTTTAAAAATTCTAAAAATTCCTTGTAGCTGCTGCTAGCATGTTGTTTACACGGTAATTTTAATTTGCCAATTTTATTTTATTTACTATTACTAAATATTCATAAACCCATCAAAAAGTCCCTGTCTACCTCAGAAAAAACATAAAAATTCGAAAAATATTTCAAAAATTCCAAAAAAGATCATTGTAGGTATACTTTCTTCTATATTAGCTACTTTATAAATTTGGCTTAAAAAAATGTGTAAACCACTAAAATTGTGCAAAATAGCAAAATCTTATAAAAATCATATAAAATCCATTAAAATAAAAAAAATGTGATTTCAACTCCTATTTATAGATATTTTCTTCTGGTTTTAAATAAAATCGGTGTCCAGGAGTTTTGAGCCTTTTTTATTTTTAAATTGACAATTACCTCTGAATATGCACTATTTGCAAGTTTTCCTAGTTTTTGATTTTTTAGAAAATTCAAAAAACATTTAAAATTTTTCCAAAAATCCACAAAAAAATATCAAACCTATAACATCTAAATATTTTCACTTGATTTTTCTGTGCATTTTTAGCCTATTTAGAAAATAGAAAAGAGTTGTGTGTTTGTATTTTCTCCTTTGTCTTTATTTTATTTATTTTCAAAATAAAAAATTTGTATAATAAACAAAAGAGTATAAAAATACTTCTATTCCTTGAGTTACCTACCTAGTTTATCATAATGCTCCTTGTGTTTGACCCCGATCGATATACCGGGTTAATAAAAGTAGCTATACGACTTGTGCAATTTGTTTTATTCCTTTAGTGGTTAAATAATTTTCTCAATTGATAGACCTGGTTGATTTGGGACACTTTAATTAATCAACTTAACTCAAGTTAGTCGGGTACATCATCAAAATGTCGCTGTTGTGGGGGAGCACGACTAGGTAGTTAGGACTGTTGTGTTTTTATATGTTTGTTATTTTAGTTGTGTTTCCCTCTTTTGTCTTTTATTTAATTTTTCTATAACTGCCTCTGACATATTTTTGTTTCACCTTTGTTGTGAGGGGGCAGAACGAGGGAGGCGATCTTAGGAGAGCCGATGCACCCGAGCCAGGAAGAGGCTGACCGTTCTACACCAACCGACATGAGAGAGCATCCGAGGAAGAGCAGGAGGAGGAGACAATTGTAGATTTAGCATCATTTTAGTGTTATTATTTTTGCATAGACTTACAATAACTTTCAGATCAAGCCCAACCCGAATAATCTAAATAGAAAGTTTGAGCGGTATAGTTTACAGGGCTTGACAATCCTAGTGAGGTTTTAGATGACGTGTTATTTATTTGATGCTAATTTTGTGACACTTAGGAGTTGTAGGAAGCCAGCCAGTGGCGACTCATCTATGCGACATCTAAATGGAGACTCTAGAGCGCTAGATGAGCAAGAGAGCGGTGCTGATGCTGATGATGTTGATGGTGGTGCTGATGCCACCCATTTTGAGGATGATCCAGTCGATGATGTTGATGTCGTCCCTTCTCCAGATGTTGCAGATGGTGGTGTTGATGACACCAATATTTCATATGATGGGACTGAGCGTAGCACTGATGCCGCTACCTCAGATGTTGTCGGTAGTACTGATGCCACAAAGAGTCTACGTATAGATACTCTAGTTGTTTTGACTCATACTCCTGTACCTGAGGATGTTTCTCTTATAAAAACAAAAAAATGGAAAAATTTTGAAAAACAAAAATATGATAAAGGAAAAGTTTCTATATATTCTCCCGGTCCATCTGTTGTGATTGTTGATGATTATATGGATTCCAGTCATTTGCATATTCAGAGACCTTCTCTTACTCTGGGCCCTCTAGTTCTTGAGGAGGGTCCCTCTATCCCCTTCCCTCAAATACTCCGTTTAGGGAAGCATTAAAAACATTAAATCCCAAAATGAAACAGTACCTAGAGTTCGACGAGCAGATGTTAGACATGTTTCATATCCAACTGCCTCTTCAAGAGGTATTAGAGCATATCCATCTCTTCTAGAAGAACCCTAGAGAGAAGACCACAGTCTACAGGAAGAAGAGGTGCAACCATAGTGCAGAAATCCTTCTGCTCACCCGTGCCACATGCTTCGCTATTCAGAACTGATTGCCAGCTAAGAGACCAGATGCAAGGGATCCATATGTCAGATGCCACATTCATGAGCAGCAACTTAATCGTACTCTATTAGACAACGGGTCTTCGATTAACCTTCTTATGACAACCTTACTTGACCGCTTCGAGTTTAGCCCTCTACGATAGACCATGACAGTACTTCAGCTTGTAGATAGATTTGTGAGGAGGCCGGAGGGTTTACTGAAGGACGTTGTCATCACCATTCAGGGCCTGAAATTACTCATGGACTTCATTGTGTTGGACATGGAGATCCCTGAATGCATGACCGATACCCCCATCATATTAGGCTGACCTTTCCTGACGACATCAAAGACCGTGTATGATCATGATAGTGGGAAGGTATATTTTCACGTCGAGGGCGAAAGTATACATATAGAGACAATTGAGGAGATGAGAGCTAGATATTTATCTTGCTCAAAGCAGTGATAGAAGCAGCCGAAAGATACAATGTCAGACATCCACCATAAGTGTGATTTTATGATTACAGACGACGAGGCAGTTTGGCAGATAGGATTTTACGAGCTCTTGTCACATCTTCAGACACAATAGATTCACAGATGCTAGCTGATGAGAGCTTAGAGAGCACACGTGTAGCATATGAAACTCTAGAGGGTGACAATGCAGACTCTGGTAGTCAGGTTCATTTCATTTCATGCCATTTTGATTCAGATCCCTCATATTCAGACGTAGATTTTGATTGACAGGATTTTGATGAGTATTTGTTGTGTTTGATGTCTACAGATCCTACATCTAGGATGGATATAGAGCCAGTGTAGTTGATAGAGACACCATTAGGGCCATCTTCGTCGAGTTCAGATGAGCAGTGAGAGTTCTCCCATTCAGATATGGTAGCCTTCACTTTGACATTTCAAAGGCCAGATTTTCCAGCTTCCACATGCCTGGAATTGAAGACCTTACCACACTACATGAAGTATATGTTCCTTGCGGGCAAGCCATGGATGTTTCCAATTGTTATCTCAACATATTTGACTGACGACCAAGAATCTCATTTGATGGAGGTTCTTGAGAGGAACTGCAAGGCAAGCGGTTGGTCTGTAGCACATCTCCAAGGGAGAAGTCCGGCCATGTGCTCCCACCACATCTATCTCAAGGATGATACTAAGCCTTCGCGTGAGTTCCAGCATAGGCTGAACCCGAATCTTCGAGATGTGGTCATGAAAGAAATATCTAAGTGGTGGAGCACCGATTTTATCTACCCATCTTCGACTCCATGTGGGTTAGTACATTACATGTGGTACCCAAGAAGAAGGGTATCACTACAATTGTGAGCGAGTCTGAAAAGAGATTGCCACCTGTGTACCCACTTCTTGGAGGGTCTATGTGGACTACAGATGATTGAATCATGCCACCAAGAAGGATAACTTCTCGCTACCATTCATTGATCAGATTATTGAGAGATTAGCTGGGAAGAGTCATTACTGCTTTCATGACGAATACTCGAGGTAAAAACCAGGTGACCACTATGCCCGAAGACCAGGATAAGATGACATTCACCTGTCCGTTTGGAATGTATGCTTTTAGACGGATACCCTTTGTATTATGTAATGCCACAGTTACATTCCAAAGGTTTATGCTTTCCATCTTTTCGGACATGGTGGGCGATTTTTTAGATGTCTTCATGGATTATTTTTCGATCTATGACGATGTGTTTGATGCTTGTCTTTCTTGCCTAGACTGAATGCTTCAGCGGTGCATTGAGGTCAACCTTGTTTTATCTTGGGAGAAGAGTTATTTTATGATGACTCAAGGGAATGTTCTTTGGTCATATTCATCTCTAATAGGGGCATGGAGGTCAATCTGGGCCAAGGTGAATCATCAGGAAACTCACCCCACGATCCAATTTGAAACTGTGGCGGTCTTTTCTGAGGCATGTCAGTTTTTACCGACGATTCATTTATGACTTCAATCGTATTGTCTGTTCTCATGAAAGATACCGAGTTCATTGTAGATGATAAGTATCTTTCATCATTTGAGACTCCCAAGGATTTGTTTGTGTAAGTTCATGTCCTTCAGCCACCTGATTGGTCTCTCCCATTTGAGATCATGATGGAAGCTTCTGATTTTTCCATAAGAGCTATGCTAGGACAATGGAGGGATGGATTTATGTTTGCCATACACTATGCTAGCAGGACTTTGGATGTCACCC
This sequence comes from Ottelia alismoides, assembly GCA_037367405.1. Classification (NCBI taxonomy): domain Eukaryota; kingdom Viridiplantae; phylum Streptophyta; class Magnoliopsida; order Alismatales; family Hydrocharitaceae; genus Ottelia; species Ottelia alismoides. The sequence continues at coordinate 16,876 of JAZKJV010007888.1, read as the reverse complement.
AGCGGAATTATACAGTTACAGAAAAGGAGATGATAGTCGTAGTCTTTGCTTTGGATAAGTTTCGATCTTATATTCTCAGATCTAGAGTAACTATTTATATTGATCACACTACTATACGATACTTAATGGCTAAGAAGGATGCCAAGGCATGTTTAACTAGATGGATCCATCTACTCAAAGAGTTTGGTATTGAGATTAAGGATAACTCTAGAGTAAGGAATTTGGTGGTGGATCACCTTTCTCGATTAGAGCATCTTGAGGATTCTAACACTACCACACCTATCACTGAGACATTCCCAGACAATGCGATTCTTGCTATCATCTCTCTCCCATGGTATGATGACATTATGAACTATCTTGTTGCAAGAAAGTTCCATAAGGTTGGACCTGGTAACAACTTGAGACTTTCCTAGCGAATGTCAAGTCGTACCATTGGAAGGATCCCACTCTTTACCACGAAGGGGGGGATAGTGTCTGGCATCGATGTAATCCTTATACAGAGCACCATTGCATCCTCACATATTGACACAAGCTTGAGGCAAGAGGACATCACTCTGGCAGATGGATAACACAAAAGGTGCTCCAATCCAACCTTTGGTGGCCATCGCTCTTCAAGGATTCAAATGAATTCGTGAAGCTGTGTACTGAATGTCAGAGGATGGGTGGTTGAGGTCATAGAGATATGATGATGATGTATCCCATTCACTTCTATGAGATTTTTGATGCATGGGGCGTCGATTTTATGGGCCCATTCCCAAAGAGTCAAGGATTCGAGTACGTTATGCTAGTTGTGGATTACGTGAGTCATTGGGTTCCCGAGTTGCTGATGTGAGGAACATTTGTAGATTCTTGAGGAAGAATATCATACTATGGTTTGGGGTTTCTAGAGTTTTGATTTCCGATAGATGGATTCACTTTATCAAATTCAAGGTAAGGACACTTTCTAACGAGTTCAACATAGACTATAGAGTTTCCTCTCCATATCATCCACAGATGAATGGTCTTGTTGAGGTTTCAAACTGGAAGACTAAGATTATATTGCAGAAGGTTGTCCGTCCAGACTGAAAGGATTGGTCACAACTTTTGGACTCAGTCTTGTGGGCTTACAGGACATCCTTCAAGACACCTTTGGGTTCATCTCCATTTCGACTCATTTATGGCAAGCCATGCCACTAACCTGTTGAGATTAAGCACAAGTCACTATGGGCAGTCATTGAGATATTATTGGATCTAGAGAGTATAAGGGATCAAAGAATAGTAGAGTTTGTAGCCCTGGAGGATCTTAGAGATACATCCTTTTCAAGTAGCCTACAATATAAAGACCAAGTGAAGATATGTCATATTCACATATCAGCCATAAGCAATTTGAGACAAACAATAAAGTATGGCTATTTGATGCTAGACTGAGATTATTTCCAGGAAAATTACAGAGAAAATGGAAGGGACTTTACTTGGTCATAATAGTGCATGACAACGACAATACTCACATATCAGAGTTATTTTCTAAGTCCACCTTTCGAGTCAACGGTCACCTCCTGAATCCATTTCTTGATTATGATCCGCTAATTGTTGATGTTGCCCCTATTCATTTTCTATGAGATGTGTTCTTTGACTCTCATCTTATGCATCTCATACCTGAGTTACACTTCTTTATGCCTCTCTGTATATCCATATTGTCTATATCATTCATTCATTCGTTTTGTTTAACTCTCCATGCCTCATCATATGATTCTTGCTATACTTAAAATGTACTTTATCCTAAGTATATGGGGTGTTGAACTTGTGTTGTTCATATATGTATTCATCCTATTTCCTCTATTTGTTGCCTATACTCATATACATCTGACCCTAAGTATAGGGGAGGTAATATATGTTTTTTCTTTCTTTGATTGCTCACTCACTTGTCCCTCAACTGGTGATATTATTTTCAATACTTAGGGATCTTTTACCCTAAGTATAGGGGAGACTAGTCGAGTCGCTGATTGCAAACATTCTCTTCCTCAGTTTTCCCCTTTTGTGCAGTATTTATACATAGGATTACTTGATCCTAAGTATAGGGGGATCACTGACTTCTATTCAATTCCTTCATTCTTTAAGTCATTGTAGTATAGGATTCTTTTCATTCTTCTATAATTAGAATGAGTTATGTCTTCCTCTGTCGCTCTTTGATCACTCTGAGGACATCGTTTGAGCTAAGTATAGAGAAGGCATCATATATATTGTATATATATACTTTAGCCATAACTCGTACTTTGGGGTTAATTAGATGTCTATTATTTATAAAATTGAAATAAAAATATTTTTGAAAAATGTTTGCAGAACTGTGTGTGAAACTTTTTGTAAAATGTTTTACAAAACTTTTGTAAAAATATTTGTAAAACTATTTGTAAAATTATTTTTGTAAATTTTTTAAAAATGTTTGTAAAAATGTTTTGTTTGTAAAATTCTTGTAAATTATTTTGTACATCAAATATATGTATATGGTATAAATGTTTGTAAAATGCGTGAAAGCAAAATATTTGCAAAACCTTTTTGAAATATGGTTTGGAAAAATATTTGTAAAATAATTTGTAAAACTAGTTTTGAAAAAAGGTTTTTAAATTTTGGAAAATTTTTGTAAAATATTTTATCACATGGGTAATAAATTTTAAGTATATCAAATAGTTGTATATAAGTGTTGTAAATTCTTTGTTAATAAAACCTCGATTTATATGTAAACCTTGTATATAAACCCTTGTGTATAACATCCCTTTATAACATTCTTGTAGATAAAATCCACTTGTAAAAAGTACATATGAAACTTTTAAATAAAACCCTAGTGAAATATACATGATGGTCGAAGATGGGCGTGCAAAGAACAACGAGGTGAATGGTGGGATCGTGGCCTCAATTCTGTTGCATAAGGTAGAAGAGGCTGGTTGCGGCAGAATGCTACAACTACGATTGAGCTGCTCTCAACTTAGCACTAATTCGAGCTCCGAGAGGACCTAACAGGATGTTGTCACTATCCTACAGGTTCTAGTGGAAGGAAGGAGGTGCAAGGAATGAGATAGGGTACGGTGGAAGCAGAAGAAAGAATTTATAGGGAGCCTCAAACTCTAGAAGGATCGGAAAAAATCACGCAATCCGGGGGAGATCCATCACAGCTTAAGCATCCACAAAGATCACGGATTCTAGGGCATCAATCGGGCACATGAAATAAAGAAAACAGAGTTCAGACCTGGGCTAGAGAAATGGGAGAAATGACGTCCAGCGAAGCTCGGTCTGGGTCGGACTTGGGAGAGGGAGGGTTGACCTAGATCAACAGACCCGGGTTGGCCAATCAGAAAATAATATTTATAACATAAAAGAAAAATCAATTAAAAATGGCAAATGATTTTAAAATAAAAAGTTATAAAAATAAAAAATGTTATTTATTTTTATAAACTTTTGTGATTTTAATTATTTTCAATAATACATATATATATATATATGATATATACAATATATGATATTATGCACAAGTATAATATACATATATATTATACATACATATTTTTGTTTTACTATTTTACAAAATATATTGTATTTATATTTTATTTATTTACAAAATAATTTAAAGTGTATAAAAACATTTTTATTGGATTTTTACAAATTAGTTACTTGTGTTGATTAATGAGGATTATGTACAATATATACACTATTGGTGCTATTATACAATGGAGAATTGATTTTATTTTCTTATTTATGAATTTTCTTTTAATTTTATTTAATTATTAGAAATATTTATAAGTGTTTACAAATACAATATATACAATTTATTCATAAAATAAATAAAAAAATAAATGTAGCTATATGTATAGTACAAATATACACAGTTCAATTTTTATTATTTAGTACATATTTTTATTGACTAGTTTTATTAATGAAATGAATAATTATGATAACTTTTTATTGAAAATGTATAGAACGGATAGGGGATGATACATATAATGGATATTTTTTGGAATTTTTATATTTGAATAAATAAGGACCTTATCTCTCCCTACTTTATTCCTTGTCGATAAGAACAATATTTGACCTTCTTTTGGGGTTTAGATCAGTTTGTACTTATTACATAATTACAACCTTATTTAATTTCTTTTCCTTTTTTCTTTATTCTTTTATTTTGGTTTAAAAAGAGTGTTAAATATACAATATTAATAAAAGCATGAAAAATGCTAATTGTATTTGGTATGTATTACAAGCACTTTACATAGAGAATTTGGCTAACATAAGAATAAAGGATGTAAATCATGGATTCATCAATGGCCTCTGTCGACACACGGTTGAGAGGCAGAGTCGAGGCGGTGAAGTCGGTCGGTTGTAGCATGAAGGTAGAGATAAATGAGGATCTAGACGAAGTGGGTGTACGATGAGGCCGATGAAGCACTACCCAAGGTAAAGGCTAGCTAAGGCTCCCGGCCCGAGGATGAATGAGACAAAGCTGTAGATGCGGTGGATGAACGACATGCAGATCGAGATAGGCACGACCAGTTGTGAAGGCAACTAGGCGAAGGTGAGGTCACCCTTGAAGGGCAAAGGAAAATGGGGGGTTGTGGTCGATAGAACGGACTGAAGGCAAATGCGACGATGGAAGGATAAAGATGATGCATGTGGAATGGTGATTACTGAAGGCAGAGAAGGCGATGGCCGATGAAGAAGAAGAGAGAAAGAATGGGGAGTATAAAGCAAGAAGAAAAGGAAGGAAGAAAGAGAAAGGAAGATGCAGTGAGAAAAAGAAAGAGGAAGAAGAGATTTGCCTATGGTGTGGTGATTGATCACCACCATCGTCGCTTGGGAGCTTGACAACTCGAGTCAGACGACTGTGGAGGATGCAACTGCAGCATAAGGAGGGGTTCCCCTTCTGGATCTCACCGGAGCCGTTAGAGGGTCATCCCTCAATGCCAAAGAGGCCTTCAGCTGTCACCTAAAGGAACCCGAAGCTCTCTCTCTCTCTCTCTCTCTTGTACTCCAAATTGGCGGATGGCCCTCGATGTAGACAATGATCGAGTATTTGAAGTTGGTTAGCATAGACACGAGAAATGTAGGGGGGAGGAGTTGTCGCAAGACGTGCGGTGGTGGAGCGAGTGGATGGAGAGGGCAGCGGTTGCGAGAGGCGGAGATAGTGGGTGAATTGTCGGGTCGTGCAGAGGTTGCATGCAACGTGAGATGGTGCGACAGTTACAGGCAGCACGGGCGATTGCATAGGAGAGGAGAGAAGGAGAGTAATGTATACTCACATTTATGCAGTGTAAAATGGGGTTGCTGCTTGGAAGGAGCTAACTTTTCTCTCCGACCATATTTTTCCTATTTTTGTATTTTTTGAAAATAGTTCCATGGATTTCGTCATTGCTATCCCTATATTATGTCATTCAAGTTTCGTCGTGAAATAGAACTCCTATGCTAATCCTCCATCCTCCAGGCCAGACCATCATTTTTTACCCCGTTAAAAAATGATGGTCTGGATGGAGGATGGAGGATGTAGGAGTCTCTATGTTTCGGACGAAACTTGAACGATGTAATATAGGGATAGAATGACGAAAACCCATGGAATTATTTTCAAAAAATAAAAAAATAGGAAAAATTATGGTGGGAGAGCCAAGTTAGCTCCTGATGAATATGTGATTCATCATACTAAAAGATGAAAACAGAGCTTCGTTCCCGAGTAATTAGCTGCATTTCATCATTAATCTGCATTTTTATCATTCATGCATTTAAAATTAATATTTGCATTTTGGCACTCATAATTGCATTCATAATCATGTTCACATTCTCACCTATTCTCATTCTATCTCCAATTGACCTCAAACCACCTCCATTGTGTACATATTACTAACAACATTAAAAGAAAAATAAAACAAATTACTAACTCAAATAATTGTCCCATGAGATAAAACTCCAATTTCATATTAAACAGACTAAAACGCGCACATCTTCCTCATACAGTGTCCGATTTAGGTCTACTCACTTTTAAAGTAATATATACTCAAATACCTTCAAAACAAGACCAATTTCATAAAAATCGGAGCTTGTATGTGAAAGTTGGGTTTTGGGCCTCTTTTACGTGTTTTGAGTTTTACCTGATTTTGACATATTATTTTATGTATATACTTAACCCTTTTTCTTTTATTTTGTCATTTGTTCTCTTTGATGAAAGTTTTAATAAAATCCACAAAAATCTAAATTCAAAATAAGACTGAAATCAAAGAAACTGACAAAGTCTGAGTGCCTCTTGTAAGTCTGTATAAATATCTCCCATTTTCTTTTTTATTTTATTTTCCTATTTTCTTATTTATTGAAAATTCAAAAAATTAGATTAATGTGTAAATATTTATCTTTGATTTTATCATAATTTTTCTCAATTTTTATCTTGATTGAAAATCACAAAAAATTACAAACCCAAAAATCAAGGTATTCAATGTAAATAGAGTACCCCAAAATTATCGTTTTGCACAAATGACCTTTTCTGCTCTTAGTCTCTTCATGAAAGTTGTAAATCTCATTGAGACGAGCAATTTTTGAAGAAAACTTTTCGACCTGAGGTCGTTTGCAATTTCTTTGAATTTTCCTTTTCTTTTTATTCTTGAGTTTTCTGGAGTTGACACGTGGCAGCTCCTAGAGTCGCCACATGTCAGTTAGTTTTGTTCTCTTTTCGTTTGTTTAAAAAAACCAAAAATAAAAAATCTGCACGTACTGCGCACGTGGGCATGTACATGTGCCAAGTACGTGCTTTCTCTTTTCCTCCCCCTACTCTCACCTCTTCTCCTAGTTAACTCTCCCCAACAAGATGCACAACCCCCGCCTCCTTATTCTCCGCCAATGGACATCACGCCTCGCAACTAACCTCCTTATCTCATCTCCGCTCCCCCTCGTCGCGCGGAACAGGCGAAATGGCCATCGCCCTCCTCGTCGGCCGTAACCATCTTCTCCTCCTATAAATACTCTCCTTGACAGGCCATCTCCAGCATCTGCCATCGTGCGCTCCAACATGCGAGAGGAGAGAGCTCGGAGAGATGCTCCGGTGACATCGCCACCTTATTCCTCGAGCGAACACCTCCTTGTTGGTTAGATCCAAAGGGTTCCAAATCCCTTTGCTGCGAGCTCCTCCGAGTTTTCCCAGCTCCGGCAAGCCGAGCCGTCGAGCGACGATAGTGAAGCCAGCTTCCTCCCTAGGCACCCTTCCATACTCCAACAGGTAATTCCTCATCCCTTGCTCTTCCCCCGATGTTCTTTCTTCCTCCTCTTCCCCTTCCCCTATTTTCAGCCTTTTCCTCTGTTTCCTAATCGCACCCATCTCTCTGCTTCGCCTCTCTCTTTTTCTTCTCTCAACACCTTCACCAACTCCGCCTTGCCCATGGGCTCCTCCGATCCATTAAGCCACATCGCCCGAGCACGCACCATAGCCACGCTTCACCTCCCCCGCAAGTGCCTCTTGCTGGTACTGCAACCGTCGTGCGTCTAGCCGTAGAGCAGATCAGCCCTCTGCCTCGACCATGGTCGTTAACTCCGTGCCCTCTCCTACTGCCTCGACTCCACCTACATACACCACTGCCTGGAGCCACCTCACCTCGATCGACGCAGCACCACCGGACGTGTGTCGCCCGACCGAGCCCCTCGTATCCGCCCGTAGGTGCATCCGCCAGCCCTTCCAGGACTATCCAGCGACGCCTCCGGTGCTCTGCCCCTTCACCTCGAGAAGGAGACCCTCCTCCTCCGTTGGCATTTGCTCGGTCGTGCTCATCGTCCATGACATCCACTTCACCTTGTAGATTCTACCGCACCCGATTCGAGATCCCCAGGCGGTCATATGCTCCTCACGTGACGCATGGGAGCATTTGTCAAGGAGCCCTCCTCAGTTTGGCCTATTTCCAAAGAGGCCTCCAAACTAGAGATCACATGATTTGCTCGTGACTATTGAGAAAATTGCAAAATCATCCCCTAGAATCCAAGGAACTATAAAAGAGCCCCTGTTAGCAACCAGCACGTGCCAAGCATGAGCGTGTGCGGAAAAATTGCATACACAGGCTCCAACGTTAGGTAATTACATCTATGCCCCTATGCATGAATTTTTATGTTTATTTTATTTTCTATTATTGCATTTAGAACCCTATGTTCTCTATTTATTTTGAACATTATTATTGCATCATCTTACTATTCAAAAATAGCACTTTGTTCTACAACTAATTCTCTATAATGTGGCATGCTTCATATTTTTATGATCAGTGGTTAATTATTAATAATTGCTTTTGTGATAAATTGCATATTTTACCCAACCATTGCTTAGAAATTCACAGATAATCAATCCTTACTCTAAAAAATGCAAAAAAATCAAAAATTCTAGAACTAATTGTTAGTAATATTGTGCCGAAAAAGAATTGCATTTGCATGCATATTTTTCTCTATAAAAATCATTTTAAGCATTTCACTAATTACTTTTTAATAGGTGTTATATCTATTTTTAAGATCTAGGATTTTTTGAGATATATTACTTAATGATATGTCTTAGATAATCTTATTCCCTGAAAATAAATGTATTTAATTTTTATTATAAATAATTATTGAAAATCTCATTGTTTGCATTCATAATTTCATAAAATATTCATATTGCATCTGAAAATTCCAAAAAAATATAGAAGTCTAATTTCATCGTATTTCACATTCTCACCAAGTTTGAGGATTTTGGAATTTATTTGATTGAAATTTATAATTTAACCCCTAAACTTTGTCAAAATTGCATTTGCCTCATTTATTACATTTAAACATATAAAAATTTATCTCTTTGAAAATCTAAATTCAAGATTGACTAAAAACTAACCTAAGGAGATAGTTGCCTCCCTGAGTTTGATCGTGGAAGTTACAAGTAAAAAAATTAATTGACCTCTTGTTTTAATTGATAATTAATTAAAATAGTGGTTTTTGATCAACCCCTAAATTGCCCAACTGCAATGAACATCTTCTAATTGTAATTTGATTAATTTAATAAGGTAATTTTTGGGTTCGTCAGCTCCCCCAAAGAAACATTCTCATTTTACCCATTTATGTATATGTATAAGTGATATATAATTATATGTATGTATGTATTGTGCATATATAATTTCTATTTTTGTTCCTTTTTATCTTTGTTTTTTATTAATTTAAGCATTTTTAGTTTTTTTGGGCATATTTATTATTTATCATGTTTTGGTTTCGTGGTTTTTTTGTAGACTTTTGTAAATATTAAACTACCGGAACATGCTAATATTTATTTTTATGTATTTGGAGCAATATAAGACATTATAACATTATTCGGGATAAGAAGAAAATTCGATACACTTGAGAGCAGTTAATTCGTGTTTGTTATCATGATGAAACATATGCCTAACTTGCTAGTTCTCAAATATTATAGCATTTTTCCACTTTCCTATACACCATAAATGTATTAATCACTAAATTATCTATACGTTGAAACTTATTGGAAAATATTCCATTTTACAGGAAGATTAAAAAGTTGAGAATGAAATTGATACAGGTTTTTGAACATTTTCACCCTAGATAGTGACCGTCCTAAAATGTGTATATCAGAAACAAATTTTGGAAAAGAAAGGTGAAATCGTATTAGAAATATATCTTTACATTTATTATTGATCCCACTTAACGAAAATTCTAGTTACATCCCTATACATACCGTCATTGAACAATTCATGACAGTATATTTGATTGGCAAAACAAAATATTAAGCATATTTAAAAAAAAGAGTATTAGAGAGGAAAAATATGTTGTAGTCAACTAATAACACGATAATGATTAGAGCTTGCTGTAGAAACCTTATTAATCCATCGCCAATTTCTGTAGTAATTCCAATTTGCACTTGCGTCCCTCACCATTTAGTGGTTTGCCTCCTCCCTCCACTTGTATGAAATAGTCAGTTTTTTTACCCTTGTGTCCCTTCGAGGTTATGCGACTACAATTTTGCTCTTACTTTTTTTGCAATTACAATTTTGCTCTTACCTTTTTTGCAATAACACTTGTGACTATATTCTTACAAAATCCATAATTCTATCCGTTTTTATTACACTTATATCCTTATTTTATTTTAATGGAATGGAGAAACTGTAAATTTAGTAAGAATATAAGGGCATAAGTGCAACAACAAAAAATCATTTTTCCACATTAAGTAGGGTCAGCTACATGGATTTTTCGCCTCCATTCAGATCTATCTTGGGTCATTCTCGAGATTAGATCCAAAAAACTAAGATCCCTTCGGATAGACTCATTCCAATACTTATTGGGCCTCACTCGCCCTCTCTTAGCCGGTTCAACATCCCAACACTCGCATCTCCTAATTGGTGTATCACCTGACCTCCTTTACAAATGACCAAGCCACCTTAAACAGTTTTCTTGCAACTTATCCTCGATCAGAGCTATACCCACTTTCATTCTGATTGCATCAATCCGAATCCGATCTTTACGTGTATGTCCACACATCCACCTTAGTATATTTTCATTTCTGCAACTGACATTCTCTGCACATGTCTATGGTTCACAAGCCAACATTCAGATCCATAGAGCATGGCAGATCTCATGTCTGCTTTGTAAAATTTTCCTTTGATTTTTATAGGAATTTTCTTATCACACAAAATAGCAGAGACTCCTATCCTCTTTAGTCAACCTGCATTTATATGGGTAACTCCTCCATCACTTTCCTCATCATATTGCAAAACAGATCCCAAGTATCTAAAAGAATCTTTCTTACGAATGCTATTGTCATTAATCTCCACCTCGATTCATTGATCATTGCTTCCATCAAAAGTGCACTCGATATATTCAGCCTTCGTCCTACTTATACGAAATACTTTAGTCTCTAATGCATATCTCCAAATCTCAAGCCTCTTATTTACTCCATCTTTAGTCTCATCAATCAACACAATGTCAACAAATAACATACACCAAGGTATCTCATCATGAATGTGACTAGTCAGCTCGTCCATAATCAAAGTAAAAAGGAATGAACTCAAAGTTAAACCTTGATGTAGATCAATATTGATGTCAAAATAGTTAGTTTTCCCAAGCTGGATACATAAGATAAGCCATATCATGCATATACTTTATGAGGTTAATCTATAGGACAGGTACTTGTATCTTCTCCAAAACTCGCTACAATATCTTCCATGTGACAGAATCATACGCCTTCTCCAAATCAAGGGAAATCATACGGAGGTTCTTCCTTTTAGCTCTGTAAATCTCCATTATTCTCTACAGCAAGTAGATTGCTTCAATAGTTGAGCGTCATGGCATGAATCCGAATTGATTTTCTTCTACTTTTAGAAACTTAACCTTCTTTCGATTACATGTTCCCAAATTTTTATAGTATGACTCATCAACTTGATACCTCTATAATTAGAATAATTTTGAATATCTTTTGTTCTTATAAAGAGGGCACCACAATGCTTCTCTTCCAATCTTCAAATATTTTCTTACTTCGCCAAATAATATTGAGTAAGTTTGCAAGCCAAGTCAAACCACGCTCACCTAGAACTCTCCATACTTCTGTAGAAATGTCATCAGGTCCTACACCTTTCCCAAGTTTCATATTCTTCAAAGCTCTCACTATTGCCTTCCTTTATATTCGTTTATAGCTTGCATGATTCAAGTAAGTTTCACTACTAGCTAGATCTCTCAAAGTGATCTCTTTTTTCCTTCCCCAATGAAAAGCTTATGGGAATACTGCTTCCATCTAGTCTCTATATGCTTCTGAGTAACAAGCATGTATCATTCCTCATACTTAATGCATCTCACTTGAGAAAGATCTTTGATCTATCTTTCTCTCTCTTACTTTGACCGAACTGAGCCATGGTCGGTCCCAAGCCCGGTTAAATGAGAAGGGTTGTGTGTTAGGAAGCCGAGAGCCAATGCAAGAGACACAAATTCTTAAATGGTATTCTTTTAAGAACACTATTTAAGAATTTATCTCGTAATAGTTCAGATCTTTTCAACATGGATTTAAGCAATATAAGGTTATAAGTGATTGCAAAAAAGATATGGGCATAACTGTAATTTCAGAATCTCAGTGTGACAAAGTGTAAAAAACTCAAATGTTTAAAAGCCAGAATATCTTTAATAAAAAGATTTTGATCGCGTGCACCTTCTTTACCTTCTACAATATCAGTTATGCACCTCTCTTTTTTAGAATATCATTTGTACCCCTACCTTCTTACAAAATTCACAATCATACCGTTCTCTTAAGATAAAGTAAGGGAATATATGATATTACAAAAGAGCAGAACTATGAATTTTGTAAGAAAGCATATGCAGAACCAAGGTTTTAAAAACCGAATTAGACCTCAAACCAGGCAGGTATCGTTTTTTGATTTTTATGGTCGGACCAATGGGATCGGTCGGTCGAATCGGTGATGACGTTGGCAGTTCATAAAAATTGAAAAAGACCGAACCGTAATACTGTGGGTTTGGTTTATATAGTTCAATTGGATCGAACCGAGTTAGACCAGTATATCATACAAATAAATACGAAAAATGCTACATCATATCTTTTGAGAGTTTGTTTACTATTATCCTTTCAATTTTTTTCAATAACACTTATACTCATATTTTTATACAATTACATGTGTACCCCTATATTTTTACAAAAGGCATAGTAGTGGCCTTTTATGGATACACTTGTGCTCCTATATTATACCAACATAAGCATAATATTGTGAATTTTAAAGAAAATATAGAAGTAAAAGTGAAATTGCTTAAAATTTAGGGGTATAAATTTTATTAAAAAAACTCAAAAGGGCATAATAAGAATATTTCGTAAAAATCTTATAATGCATATATGATGTAAAAAATTAATAATATTAAACTATTTATACTCTAATTAATATAAGTATTGTTAATTTATTGTATCTCATAGGACGATTATCACATCATCTTCTTCGTATGTTATTGTTATCAAGGTTGCAGAAAGCGGTAGTCGGTACTTGATAGTCGGGTTAACTGACTAAGGATTAATAGGCAATCAGACGACTAATCGGATTTAGTCGGTCATTAGTCGATTTTGAATTTTTTTAATTATTTTAAGTATATAAATCATTTTTATACATAGATTTATACAGTTTCTGTACTTTCATAATAAAATAAAAGAAGTAATTAACTTTAAATATAACATTACTGCATATTAGAATAAGTCTGCTTATATATTAACATACGTTTGTATATTTTCTATACTTACGTAATGAAAAAAAGAAATAATTGACTTTAAATATAACATTAAGCATATTAAAATAAGATTGTTTTGAAAAAAATGCAAAAAATAACAAAAAATAAAAGCTTGATGTAAAAGTCGACTGATTAGTCGGCCAACTAGGCCGATTGCTCGGCCCAACTAATCGGGCTGACCGACTAATAGCTGACAAGGTCTAGTCGAGTCGGCTACCCCCCCCCCTCCCCCGACTGGACTAGTCAGGCCGACTTTTACAAGCTTGATTGTTATAAGTGGACAACCCTATACACAATGTAGGAAGAGAGAGGTAATGCTCATATGACGAGAATGGACAAGTGATAATGAGTCATTGGTTCATGCAAAGGATAATAGATAAATGTGTAATATACTATGGATTAAAATACGACTATATTATGAATATTTTTAAAAGTATGTATTTTATTAATTTATTGAAAATTATTTTTTTCAAAAATAGATGGTTGAACCGGTGGTTTAGTTCAATTGGTTCAATCGGATTTTGACGGTCCAACCAGATTTTGACTGATTTTTACTTTCTGAATAAAAATTGAGTGGTTGGACCGTTTTTCCTTCGGTTCTTGGTTTAACCGGTTCAACCGGCCGGTTCAATTCAGTTTTTTAAAACCTTGTGCACAACTGATGGAGTATGGTGTACTTCATTTGTAAAAGTTAAAGATACAAGTGATAAAAATCCTAAAAAAAATCTAGATTTCGATATTTTTCTTTACAAATAATACATTCTGGCTTTGCCATTTCCTATCTACACACTACCATTTGAAACCGATATCCATGGATGAGTCTAAAATATTATCCGATTGCACCACTATAACCTCTGGAATCACACCACCACGTGTCATGTAAATTATACCACGGGCCTCTAGTCCTGTTGAATCTACATAGGGATGAAAATGGATATGGATATATTTGAATATCTGCTTATCATATTCGAAAAATTACCGGATATAAATATCTGTATCCGAATATTAATCGAATACAGATCGGATATGGATATGGGTTGTAAAAATTTTTCGGATATGGTAATGGCTCGAATATCCGGATTTGAATCCGGATATCCGAATACAATATTTAATATTATTTAATATATTAGTTAATATAATATAAGTCACAGCATTGTGCTATTATATTAGTATTGTACATTATATAATACCATATATTAATGATATTAATAAAGTTCTGTTTCTTTGGGGATAAGCACGAACAAAACTTACAATCCATCTCCTTTTTGCTTTCGGTCAAGAATGCAGATCACCTCGACACTCTCTTTTATCATGATGCAACTTATTTATATTTCATTGTCATTTTTAAATCATTACGCACTTTGATGAAAATTTCATTCGTATTCGTATGCGATCTTTATTTGATCCGTATTAGATTCCATGTTTATTGGATCCATATTTGGATTTTACTTTTTATTTGATTCATATTTGGATTAACTCTTTATCGATCTGTATTCAGGTCCAATCTTTATTCGATTCAGATTCGATAAATATAAGACTCGGATTCGTATCCGTTTTTTAAGGATATAATTTTTATAATGCATATTCGAATCATATCCGTATCGGTATTCGTATTCGATAGAGATGAAGCGAATATGAGTATAGAAATAGGTATATCCAATCCATATCCGATCCATTTTCATCTGTGTCTTACATCACAACCCTTGGAGAGGGGCGACATATAATCTACAAAGATTACGTTAGGTGTAATTGGACGAGAGTATAAGGGGCATTGTATAAAAATCCCTATTAAACCTATTTCGTAACGATGTTTACGTACGTTTGACTGAAAACTAGTCACGGTTGTTACCTTCCCACCATTTAAACTACATATCATTTTCCCCGCCAAATTATTGCCTCACATGCCTACAAAAGAAAAGCCACCACTCCCAATCCAACTCCAGTGCCCACAATGGTTCCCGTCCTCACACTCTCCATCCTCTTCCTCTCATCCTTCCCCATCTCCTCCTCCTCCCTCCTCTCTGTCATCATCCTCGCCGGGCAGAGCAACATGTCCGGACGGGGCGGTGCCAACACCACTGCATGGGGACCACATCGTCCCACCGGAGTGCAGCCCCACCCCTTCCATCCTCCGCCTCTCCTCCAAACTCCAGTGGGAGCAGGCCCAGGAACCCCTGCACCAGGACATCGACACGGACAACATCTGCGGCACTGGCCGGGGATGCCCTTTGCCAATGCTGTCCTCCACGAACGCCCAGGCACGCAGCTTGGGCTCGTCCCGTGCGCTGTGGGTGCCACTACGATCGACCAGTGGGCCAAAGGGACGAGCTTGTACAACGCAATGATCGCGAGGGCGAAGGCGGCGACTTCTAGAGGGGAGATCTCGGCCGTGTTGTGGTATCAGGGGGAGAGCAACACCTTCAAGGCGGAAGATGCGCAGACGTACACGGCGAAGGTGGAGAAGATGATCACGGATCTGCGCACGGATCTTGGCCAGCCTGATCTGCTCTTCATACAGGTATGGGCCCTGCAGTTTGGTGTCAATGATTTAGTTGCATTGATCCAAAGACAGACTCTATTATGGAATAAGCAAACCCCAAAACACGGCAATTTCATTACGATGAAAGGGAAAAGGCAGTCAATCATGCTTGGTGGCGATAGATAGTGACATGTGGACGGGACTAGAAATTGCCATAAACTTAAATAGGCATGTCCTCTTTTCACAACAGTTCGATTACAATAATTATAATATTGTCAGAATTACATATTCTAGATAGAGGATATAAGAGTTTCTATTTCTAATAAAATCAAAGTGGAATATTAGAGAGATATAATGATAAAATATATGACGATATTTTTTAAAAACATAAAAATCACCGAAATATATAGTGGAGGCAACCCCATTATAGAGTTTAATAGGGCTGTCCCACCCCATATTTTGACGTATTTTTTGATTTTTTTTGAAAAAATCATCATGTATTATAACCACTATATCCGTCTAATATATTTCACTCTGATTTCGTCAGAAACAGAGACTCATATATCTTCCATCTAGAACACATAATTTTTGTTGTCATCGACATATTCTGGATGGAGGTCATAGGAGTCTCTGATTTGCATAAAATTTGAATAATATGGATATAATGATGATTTTCCACAAA
Organism: Ottelia alismoides; assembly: GCA_037367405.1. NCBI lineage: Eukaryota > Viridiplantae > Streptophyta > Magnoliopsida > Alismatales > Hydrocharitaceae > Ottelia > Ottelia alismoides. The sequence continues at coordinate 497 of JAZKJV010007888.1, read as the reverse complement.
TTTATTTTTCAAAAAAAAATAAAAAATAAAAAATGGAGTGAGGAGGAAGTTAGATCTCCCAAGAAGCAGCCCTGTTTTACCTATATTTATCTGTGTATGAACTACTGGTCTATTTAAATGATGCCATGTACCTTTTTATCCAAAGAATAATCATGATTAAGAGCTCATAGACCTCTGTTTTTTGGTGCGATGTTCCTGCAGGTTGCCATAGCTACAGGGCAAGGGCCGTACGTGGAACCAATAAGAGCCGCACAGAAGGCCGTGGATCTGCCCAACGTGGTGACGGTGGACGCCATGGGATGCCAGATCTCGCAGGACTATGTTCATCTCTCCACCCCCGGCCAAGTCCGGCTCGGTTCCATCTTAGCCAAAGCTTACCTGCAAGCTACCCATTAATGCGAATGCACAGAGATTTTTAAAGAGAAACCTTGGAAAAATTTCTTATTATCCATTGGTGTATTTGATGTACTTTTAAACATATGAGGTCAATGGACTTA
>JAZKJV010007887.1:600000-815651 GCA_037367405.1 Ottelia alismoides | reverse complement strand
TAATCAAGACTCCTCAATAATCCAGGTCAGAATAAGTCATCAAACACAAACCCTGAAGACCATGAATCTTTCCTTGTACTGTGGATGTGAGGTATAAGCTCTCCGCCTCAGAAATGGCAACTTGACAACCGTCCCCAACAAGGTAACTCTATGACCTCAATCTGGCCACTCTTTCCTCGAGGAGCGGGGTATTCCCTTCTAAGTTCAAGTTCAACTGGCTCAAGAAGAGGAGGAAGAAGAGAATGGACCATGGCCAGTGTAGCCATGTATCCTTGGGAGCTCGACCAGTGTAGCCAAGTCTCCCTGCTGCAAGCTACATAAGGTGGACATGAATCTCAAGCTTTGCTTATTGCACTATATACATACTCCGGTGGGATTATCATTTTCTCTCAGACCCACCACTTTTTTGGAGTTATTTTCTTTTTACATTTTTTTTTCAAGTGCATCTATACAACATATACATGTGCAGCATATATACAAGGAGTTTTTCCTCTTGAGCCAGTAGACTATCCCTCTTTTGAAGCTTTATTGCAAGCCACAACTCCCGTCGTTAGACCTCATGGCAACCGGACCAAGTTGAGACGCACTTCCTTCACTAAAAGAAGAAGAGAGGTTCCGCCTAGAAGTACTACCCTCATATGCTACCCCAAGTCAAGGAAGACTGCCTCCTCACCACCTCATCCGTAGAGAGCTCGGTGCAAAGTGCTGGTGTCCAAGTAAAGCCATTGTCTATATGAGTCATGTGTTGTTGTTAAGTGCTCTACTTAGGCTCATTGAGATGACATGTGATCATAGCCTAGTGGACTCAAAGAATTAAGTCACCATGGACCTGAAAAGCCTTAACCCTAAGCCCTATAAGGTTCCTCTTATGAATTAGGTGGATTAAGATCTTAATCAAGCTCCATTTCCCAATTTAATTCCAGACTAGTTTAAATGTCAACTATCATCCAGAAAAACTATATACATATATACAAAGATGCTATTCACACAAATTTACAAACATGCAAAATTTTTGAAAAAATGTTTTGAAATCATGTATGGATGAATGCATGAAGTGCAGGTTTTGCAAAAGTATTTACACATATTTACACAAGATTTTTGCAAACTTTTGATTTTCAAAACATTTGAAAAAATTTTGTACTATATACATAATTTTGATAAGAAAATATTTACACAAGCTTTACACAAAAGATTTTTGAAAACATTTTTACAAAAATAATTTGTACACTAGCTATGTATGTGCAATAAAAGAATGTTTATGTACATGAAAATTTTTTAATTTTTGTGATTTTTAGGGTTTTTAGCCATTTTATTTATTAACACACTCACACAAAGTACGAGTTATGGCTAAAGTATATATGAAATATATACACACTCCCTATACTTAGCTCGAACGATGTCCTCAGAGTCAAGAGCGATGAAGAAGACATAACTCGTGCTATGTATAGGGAAGTGAAAAGGAAGGCTATATGCAAAGAAGAATGAATGAATAGAAAATCAAGAAGGTCTCGGCTTTCCCCCCTATACTTAGGATCAAATAATCCTAAGTATAGCAGGCTGTACACAAAGGGAAAATCGAGTGGAGAATGTACAGGGTCTACCCCCCTATACTTAGGGTAAAATATCCCTAAGTATAGGCAGCAAAAACAGGGGTAGAAAGAAACAAAAGAAATACCCAAAGGTCCTACATCCCCCCTATACTTAGGGTAAAGTACACCCTAAGTATAGCATAATCAAAGATGAAGAAAGTGATGTGGGACTAAAGAATGTGATGATATGGACATCTGGATCTATACAGGTCGGAGGATCAGTGATAATCAGGCGTGAGATGCAATTGATGTGAGTCAAGAGACCACAGCTCACGCAAAATGAATAGGGGCAACATCAACGACCCGCGGCTCATGATCTAGAAATGGCTTGAGCCGCTGGCCGTTCACTCGAAAGGTACTCTCAGAAGACAACTCGGATATATCAATGCTACCGTTGTCGTGTACCTTTCTCACCAGATAAGGTCCCTTCCATTTGCTTTGTAGCTTCCCTGGAAATAAACGAAGCCTCGCATCAAACAGCCATACTCTCTGTCCAGGCTCAAAATGTTTGTGGCTGATGTGAGAATCATGCCACTCCTTCACTCTCTCCTTGTAATGTAGGCTGTTTGAGAAGGCGGTATCTCTAAGCTCCTCCAAGGCTGTTAACTCTGCCCTCCTCTGGTCTCCCACACCATCTGGATCCATAAGTATCTCAGTGACTGTCCAAAGTGACCTGTGTCTCAGCTCAACAGGTAAATGGCACGGCTTGCCATATACGAGGCAAAAGGGATATGTGCCCAATGGTGTCTTGAAAGACGTTCTATATGCCCACAAGATCGAGTCCAAAAGATGTGACCAATCCTTTCGGTCAGGGCGGACGACTTTCTGCAAAATAGTCTTGATCTCCCTTTTCGACACCTCGGCTAGACCATTCGTCTGTGGATGGTATGGAGTGGTAACTCGATGGTCTATGCCGAACTCGCTAGCAAGGGCCTTCACCTGGTCATTGATGAAATGAGACCCCACATCTGAAATCAATACTCGAGGTACCCCGAACCGCGTGATGATATGCTTCCTCAGAAATCTGCAAACTGTCCTCACATCAGCGGCTCGGGTGGGGATAGCCTCAACCCAACGACTAACATAGTCTACGGCTAACAGAATGTACTCAAATCCCTGACTCTTAGGGAATGGACCCATGAAATCGATGCCCCATGCGTCAAAAACCTCACAGAAGTGAATGGGCTGCATCGGCATCATATCACGTTGTCCACAAGTGCTCATCCTCTGACAGTCAGTACACCTCTTCACGAACTCATCAGAGTCCTTGAAGAGGGTAGGCCACCACAAGCCGGATTGGAGCACTTTCTGTGTCGTTCTCCTCCCAGAATGATGTCCTCCTGCCTCAAGCTTGTGGCAGTAATGGAGGACGCTATGGTGCTCCTCCTGAGGAATGCACCTACGCCAGACGCTATCCCCTCCTTCGTGGTAAAGGATGGGATCCTCCCAGTGGTAGGACTTGGCCTTCGCGAGGTAGGTCTCAAGCCTCTGCCTGGGCCAACCTTGTGGGACTTTCTTAGCAACAAGAAAGTTCACAATGTCGGTATACCACGGGAGGGAGGCAATAGCAAGGATCGCCTCATCTGGGAAGGTCTCACATATGGGATCAATATGCTCGGACTCCTCAGGCTGCTCTAAACGGGAGAGATGATCTGCCACCACATTCTTGACTCCAGGCTTTTCCTTGATCTCAATGTCGAACTTCTGGAGTAGAAGGATCCATCTAGTCAATCTGGCCTTGGCATCCTTCTTTGCCATGAGGTATCGGATGGCGGTGTGACCATTATACAAGGTCACTCTAGATCCAATGACGTAAGATCTGAACTTATCTAGGATGAATACTACGGCTAGCATCTCCTTCTCTGTGACTGTATAATTCCGCTGGGTGGAATCCAATGTGCGGCTAGCGTAGTGGATAGCAAAGGGGGTCTCCATCCCTCCTCTGTCCCAGCATGGCCCCCATGGCAAAATCGGAGGCATCGGTCATGATCTCAAATGGGAGAGACCAATCAGGCGGCTGGAGAACAGGAGCCTCAATAACACACTGCTTGAGAGTCTCGAAGGACGAAAGACACTTGTCATCGACAAGGAACTCGGCGTCTTTCGTCAGGAGGTCAGTCAATGGCCGGGCAATCCTGCTGAAATCATGAATGAATCGTCGGTAGAAACCGACGTGCCCCAAGAATGACCGTAGCTGCCTCAGATTGGACGGCGGTGCGAGTTTTCTAATGACATCAACCTTGGCCAGATCAACCTCCATGCCCCTGTTGGAGATGATATGGCCAAGCACCGTCCCTTGAGTCACCATGAAGTGACTCTTCTCCCAAGATAGCACCAAGTGAACCTCTATACATCGCTGGAGTACTCGGTCTAGGCAGTCAAGATAGGAGTCAAATTCGTCGCCGTAAACCGAGAAATCATCCATGAAGACCTCCAAACACTCCCCTGCCATGTCCGAAAAGATCGACAGCATGCATCTTTGGAAAGTCGCAGGGACATTGCATAGCCCAAATGGCATGCGTCGAAAGGCGTATGTGCCGAAGGGATAGGTAAAGGTGGTCTTCTCCTGGTCCTCAGGAGCGATGGCCACCTGGTTGTAGCCCGAGTACCCATCCAGAAAATAGTAATGGCTCTTCCCTGCCAGTCTCTCAATGATCTGATCAATAAAGGGCAGGGGAAATGATCCTTCTTGGTGGCCTGGTTGAGTCTGCTGTAGTCTACACAGACCCGCCAAGAAGTGGGTACTCGTGTAGCAATCTCCTCTCCAGACTCACTGATCACAGTCGTGATGCCCGTCTTCTTGGGCACCACATGCAAGGGGCTGACCCACTTGGAGTCGGAGATGGGATAGATAAAATCGACGCTCCACCATTTCGAGATTTCCTTCATGACAACCTCTCTCAGATTTGGGTTCAGCCACCGCTAGAACTCACGCGACGACTTCACCCCATCCTCGAGATAGATATGGTGGGAGCACATGGCCGGATTAATCCCCTGGAAATCTGCTACGCTCCATCCGATTGCCTTGCGGTTCTTTTCAAGAACCCCATCAAACGGGATTCTTGCTCTCCAGTCATATCGACGGAGATGATGACTGGGTACATCTCAGGCTCACCCGCAAGGAATCGATACTTCAGCGAAGTAGGGAGATGCTTCAGCTCTGGACAGCCGGGTGCTGGTGGATCTGGCCTCTGAAATGTCTCTGTGAACGCTGCCAAATCTGCATGGGAGAACTGAAACTCTCTCTCAATCTCAGAAACTGGAGAAGGCTGCCCTGAGTGACTGTCTCTGCTCTGCTCGGCATCTACCTCCTCCTCAGCTGTAGGCTCAATGGAACTCAGGTCTGGCATGTAATCCTCACAATCTGCCCAATCAGACTCTGAATCCGAGGGATCTGCATCATATGCGGTGGCATCAGTACCACCATCATCACAAGAATCAGTGTCGCGGTCGAGAACCGGCTCTGCTGCCTCTGAAGTATCCTGAACCAGGATTGTGCTCTCCAAGCTCTCCTCTGTTGTCATCTCTGCATCAGCGGGGTCTGAAAATGAGAGAATAGCCTGTGCTGCTGGGTCTGCCCAAACTGCCTCATCGTCTGTGATCACAAAGTCACAGTCCTGGTGGATGTCTAGCCCGGCATCTGTCAGCTGCTCTGTGTCTGAAGTGGTCTCTGAGCATGATTGACGACGCGGAAACCCCGAACAACTGAGGTAGAAAATAAATCACAATGTCGTTGTCCTCAATCGCTCAGAATGCGTCAATCAAGAAAAACGAACCACAAATGAAAATAAATCAATAAAATACAGAGAAGTGGTCCTGCTATAAGATTAACCTGGTATAGCTCCCAGGGTCGAACTCAAGGAGCACAGATTGGCCTTGCGGCCTACGATGTAGTCAGAATCCAAGAGAGTACTTTTTAATGGTTTTTATTTGTTTTTGTAATTTTTTTAGATTTTTTAAAAGATGAGAAAATTACATAAAATGAATGCAAGGCAACTTCAACAAATTATAAAACACTCCAAAATGATGCAAAAATTAAGGAAAAATGGTTTTTAGGTTTTTTAAGTTTTTTACTGTTTTTGGTGAATTTTTGGAATTTTTCTAATGGGTAAATTATTTATTAAAAATCAAACAATGCGAAAAACAGAGGGTACTGTCCAGCAAGGCTTAAGACCCAAAAATAAAATAGTTTTGGATCTCAAAAAGCCCTGAAGGTAATTTTCCTATAATCTAGAAAGAATAAGGAAAATTTAGGCACCCTAATTATTGTTTTTGGATTTTTAATTTATTTATTATAATTTTTATGAGTTTTTAGGGGTTTTTCAATTTTTAGGGTTTTTAAGTGATGAAAATTAGCCAAAATTGGCTAGAAAATCAAACAACAAGCAAGAAACAGTACCTAATTTTTTTAGAATTTTTGGAGATGTTTTTATATTTTTTTTGGTATTTTTAAAGTCAAACAGTGGCAAAAATAGGGGTTTTTGAATTTTTAAAAATAATAAATGAAATCAAAATTGTCCTCAAAAATCATAGAAATTCCTACACCATGGCAGGAGCCATGTGTCAAAATCTCATTGGATTTGGAGGTCGTTTGATATTTTATTCAAAAATAGAGGTGGGGCACTGTGCACAGGGACCTATGTGCAAATACCCAAAAGTTCTGGGGTCCTGGTGCAAAATACCCAAGAAGTCACGTGCCAAGCACGTGCCTGGGGCACACAGGGACCTAAATGTAATAAAAATAAGTTCCAAGGACCTATTGATAACTCGTATCAAAAGTCCAGGGACTTATATGCAAATATCCCAAAATAAAACGCACATGCGCATATAAAGTGTTCACAGGGGTATATATGCAAATAAACAAAACTTTTTATTCAATGAATAACATCCAGAACTACAAGGGGTCGTATGCAAATATCCCAACAAAACACGTGACGAAGCACGTGGTTCACAACTGGCGGGGGTATAAGTGCAAATAAAAATAAGTACGGGGTCCTTGGTGCAAATATCCCAGAAAATAAACAACTTGAATTAAAAATTACAGGACTAAAAAGAAAATAACAAACTACAAGGGGGCCCTACGATATTTACCCCTTTATTAGCCGACGGTCGGATGCGCGCCACGTGGGTGATCTGACGGCTGGATGTGCGGGCGCTACTCTTCTCTTCTCCTCTTCGGCTCGATCGACGGCGGAGAGAGGTCCACGTGGAAGATCAAGCGGTGCTGGGGTCTGGTGCCTCTCTCCTCGGCTACAACGGTCCAGATGAGATCCTCAGATGGATCGACGGCTGCTGCTCCTCTATAGATCGACGGTTGGGATTAGAACTGGAGCGGAGGCCTCATCGGACGGCTCTGGAGGGTCCTCGAAGAACTGATGGCCGGCGAACTTCGCCGGCCTCGTGAAGGTGTCTCTGCCCTCCTCTGCTGCGCTTGAAGGTCGGAGAAGATCCGGCGTGAAGTTGCGCAGCTGCTGTGGGTCTCCGATGCCCCAGCCGAGCCCTGGAAGGCTCCGGCGAGGTCGGCGGAGGAGAAGCTCCTGGCTTGAAGTTGGGAAGCCTCAGACGGCTCCCTTTGGACCTGCAAAGTAAACAAGAAGCTTCGCGGGTCGAGGGCAAATTGCCTCGACCCAAGAAGGCGGGGTGAAGGTGGTCGGTGCTGTGAGGCGGACGAGCTCCGGCGAGCGGAGGACGGTGGAGCTCGATTCCCAGATCCTGTGCGATCTGGGTTGAATGAAAGGGCGTAGAAGGTGCGTGAGGGGTTGGCGGAGGTGATGGTCGGGTCGGAGGATCGAGATGTTGCGCGAGATGGACGGAATCAGGGAAATGCGTCGATGGGTCGATTTGGGCGTAATCTAAAATTACACTAAATGAAGATCTAATCGGAGACCTGATGGATGCTGGAGACTATGCTGGAGCTGCTCTTGCTCCTGGTCGTAGCTTCGAAGGGCGTCAAGGCCTGAAGCTCGATGCTCAACGTCGGTGGCGGAGCAAGGCGGCGAGAAACGCCGGATCGATGGTAGGGACACCCTCACCTCACTGCAACAGGGGCAAACGCGAGCTGTCACCTCGGGCTTCGCTCTGGAGGTCACGGGAACGAGAATGGCGATCCAAAGATGGGGCGCGGAGGCGGCGGAGGGAAGAATATATAAGGTGACAGGGGCGTTTAGGGTTGAGGCTCGACGGCGATGGAAAGCATGGATTTGATGGCGGAAGATCCGGCGAGGGAGAGGGATGAACGGCGAAGAATCCGGGCATGGGATATGCGTGGGAGACAGCCTGGAGACGCGTGGGAAATTCGGAGAAGGAGGCGCGGCACGCATCTTCCAGAAAAGGAAGGAGTCCGCGGGGGAGTTGACCGGGGTCAACAATCCCCCGTGGACCAATCAGGAGCGGCCACGTGTGCTCGATTTTTATTCATTTATTTTAGGGCAGAAATAGGCCGAATTAAAGAAAACTCAAAACATGAAATATTTTTCTTTTATTTTTTTCTATTTTTTGGTGATTTTTATTTAATTTTTGGAAATAAAAATAGGGTAGCTCTATATATAGGTATATGTACACTACATGGATTTTTATTTTTGATTTTTTATTTGTTATTTTTATGTATTTTTATGCTCATTTTGTATTTTATTTATTTACAAGATAAAATGAGGAATAAAAGAATATTTTTATTTTATTTTTATCACTTATATACAAGGGTGAAATAAATGGTTGAATACATTTATATACATGGTATTTATACAATGTATTTTTGTATTTTAATTTTGTAATTTTTATTTGATTTTTGTTTTGTTTCTTTTTATTTAGTTTTTAATAGTTTCTAAATATACACACAATATGGACAAACATATTTTTGGGTGAGGAAAATATAATTTATTGTATTTACAGAAGTATATACACATGAGCTCCTATCTCCCTCTACTTTGGCTTTTATGCGGTCAGGCTCATGCTGAGCCCTCCCTTGGGTTAGGTTGCTCAATATTTATTCTAAATATTTCCCTCTTTTTCTTTTTGCTCTTTATTCTTTTATTTTGTGCACAAAAACATGCTAATTATAGGTTTTTACACAATGCATGCTTTTGGTAATTATTTGTATTTACACATATCTACATGTATTTGCAAAGGTTTTTGTAGCTAAAATAGAAGAATAAAGAGTGATGAATGGGTATTCATCACCCCCTATGCTTTAACTTTGCTAGTCCCTTAGCAAACACTTATTTGAAAAAGAAGTGAAAAAGAAAGAAAAAGAAAAAAGAAAAAGAGGATGTACATGGATCAAGGTTGACTTATTAAATTTTCCTTCATTAAATTGAAATATGGAGCTTGATCAGATCTTTGGATTATTAATGTGTCGGAACCTTATTTGGACTTAAGCCTAAAACTCAACAGCCTCTAAGTTCCACCAGTCTATGGACAAGACTCCTCAATAAACCAGATCAGAACAAGTCTACATACACAAACTCTAATGACCATGAATCTTTCCATGCAGTGTAAGTGATATGTGGCTCCCCACCTCAGAAGTAACAAAGAAACAACCTCCCTTAACCTGGTAACTCTAATGCCTCGGTCTAGCAACTCTTTCCTCGAGAAGCGGGGTATTCCCTTCTAAGTTCAAGTGCAACCGGCTCAAGAAGAGGGGGTAGAAGTATAGAGTTTTGGAAGCTTAGCCAGTGTAGCTAAGTCTCCCGCTGCAAGCTTCATGAGATGTAACATGGATACCATAAGCTTTTGCTTTATACTCCGGTGGGGTTATTAAATTTTCAATCCGACCCACCACTTTTTTGGAGTTCTTTTTGCATTTTTTTTTTAAGGACTTCTGTACAACATATCTACATGGTGCAGCATATAAGAAATTTCTCCTTGAGCCAGTAGACTATCCCTCTTTTGAAGCTTTATTGCAACCCACAGCTTCTGTCTTTAGCTTTCAACATCACTAGACCAAGTTGAGGTGCACTTCCTTCACTATAAGAAGAAGAGAGGTTCCGCCTAGAAGTACTACCCTCATATGCTACCCCAAGCCAAAGGAAACTGCCTCCTCACCACCTCACCCATGGAGAGCCATGTGTAAAGTGCAGGTGCAAGTGAAGCCATTGTCTCTGAGAGTCATGCGTGTGTTGTTAAGTGCTCTACTTAGGCTCATCAAGATGACATATGCTCATAGCCTAGTGGACTCAAAGAATTAAGTCCTTATGGACCTGAAAAGCCTTAACCCTAAGTCCTACAAGGTTCCTCTTGAAGTTAAGTGAATTAAGATCTTATTCAAGCTCCATTTCTCAATTTAATTCCAGGCTTAGTTTAAATGTCAACTCTCATCCAGGAAAAACTATATACATATATGTACACAAGATGCTATTTACAAATATTTTACAATCATGCAAAATTTTTGAAAAATGTTTTGAAATCATGAATGAATGATGCATGAAGTGCAAGTTTTGCAAAATGATATTTACAAACATTTACACAAGATTTTTGCAAACTTTTGATTTTCAAAACATTTTGAAAAAATTTTGTACTATATACATAATTTTGATACAAAATATTTACACAAGCTTTACACAAAAGATTTTTGAAATCATTTTTACAAAAATACTTTGTACACTAGCTATGTATGTGCAAGCATAAAAGAGGTTTATGTTCATAAAAAAAAAAATTTAATTTTTGTGATTTTTAGCCATTTTATTTATTAACACACTCACACAAAGTACGAGTTATGGCTAAAGTATATATGAAATATATACACACCCCCCTATACTTAGCTCGAATGATGTCCTCAGAGTGATCAAGAGCGATGAAGAAGACATAACTCGTGCTTAGTAAAAGGGAAGTGAAAAGGAATGGCTAAGTACAGGAATGAATAAAAGAATAAAATGAAAGGAACTCGGTGGTTTCCCCCTATACTTAGGATTAACTAATCCTAAGTATAGAAAGCTGTACATGAAGGGAAAGCCGAGTGAAGAATACACAGAATCTGCCCCCCCTATACTTAGGGTGAAATATCCCTAAGTATAGGCAGCAAAAACAGGAGCAGAAAGAATGAAAAGAATACTCGCAGGTCCGACATCCCCCCTATACTTAGGGTAAAGTACACCCTAAGTATAGCATAATCATAAGATGAAAGACGGGATGTGGGACTAAAGAATAGAATGATATGGACAACTGGATCTATACAGGCGGAGGAACAGTGAAAATCAGGCGTGAGATGTAAAAGATGTGAGTCAAAAGACCACATCTCACGCAAAATGAATAGCGGCAATAATAACGTCCCGCGGCTCATGATCTAGAAATGGTTTGAGCCGCTGGCCGTTCACTCGGAAGGTACTCTCAGAAGATAACTCAGATATATCAATGCTACCGTTATCGTGTACCTTTCTGACCAAATAGGGTCCTTTCCATTTGCTCTGTAGCTTCCCTGGAAACAATCGTAGCCTTGCATCAAACAACCATACTTTCTGTCCAATCTCGAAATGTTTGTGGCTGATATGAGAATCATGCCACTCTTTGACTTTCTCCTTATAATGTAGGCTGTTTGAGAAAGCTGTATCTCTAAGCTCTTCCAAGGCGGCTAACTCTGCCCTTCTCTGGTCTCCTATACCATCTGGATCCATAAGAATATCTGTGACTGCCCAAAGTGACTTGTGCCTCAGCTCGACAGGTAGATGGCATGGCTTGCCATAAACGAGGCGAAAGGGAGATGTACCCAATGGAGTCTTGAAAGACGTCCGATATGCCCATAAGACCGAGTCCAAAAGCTGTGACCAATTCTTTCGGTCAGGGCGGACGACTTTCTGCAAAATATTCTTGATCTCCCTATTCGACACTTCAGCTAGACCATTCGTCTGTGGATGGTATGGTGTGGCAACACGATGGTCTATACTGAACTCTCTAGCAAGTGCCTTCACCTGGTCGTTGATGAAATGAGATCCCCCATCAGAAATCAGAACTCGTGGGACCCCAAACCGCATGATTATGTGCTTCTTCAAAAATCTGCAAACTGTCTTCGCATCTGCGGCTCGGGCGGGGATAGCCTCAACCCAACGACTAACATAATCTACGGCCAACAGAATGTACTCAAATCCCTGACTCTTAGGGAATGGACCCATGAAATCGATGCCCCATGCGTCAAAAACCTCACAGAAATGAATGGGCTGCATCGGCATCATATCACGTTGTCCACAAGTGCCCATCCTCTGACAGTCAGTACATCTCCTCACGAACTCATCAGAGTCCTTGAAGAGTGTAGGCCACCACAAGCCGGATTGGAGCACTTTCTGTGCCGTTCTCCTCCCAGAATGATGTCCTCCTGCCTCAAGCTTGTGGCAGTAAGTGAGGACACTATGATGCTCCTCCTGAGGAATACACCGACGCCAGATGCTATCCCCTCCTTCGTGGTAAAGGATGGGATCCTCCCAGTGGTAGGACTTGGCCTTCGCAAAGAAGGTCTCAAGCTTCTGCCTGGGCCAATCTTGTGGGACTTTCCCAACAACGAGAAAGTTCACAATATCGGCATACCACGGGAGTGAGGCGATAGCAAGGATCGCCTCATCTGGGAAGGTATCACAAATGGGATCAATCTGCTCAGAATCCTCAGGCTGCTCTAGTCGGGAAAGATGATCCGCCACCACATTCTTGACTCCAGGCTTATCCTTGATCTCAATGTCGAACTCCTGGAGTAGAAGGATCCATCTAGTAAGTCTGGCCTTGGCATCCTTCTTTGACATGAGGTACCTGATGGCGGTGTGGTCGGTATACAAAGTCACTCTAGATCCAATGATATACGATCTGAACTTATCTAGGGCAAACACTACTGCTAGCATTTCCTTCTCTGTGACCGTGTAGTTCCGCTGGGCGGAATCCAATGTGCGGCTAGCATAGTGTATGGCAAATGGCACTCCATCCCTCCTCTGTCCTAGCACGGCCCCTACGGCAAAATCAGAGGCGTCCGTCATGATCTCGAATGGGAGAGACCAATCGGGTGGCTGAAGGACAGGAGCCTCAATTACACATTGCTGGAGAGTCTCAAAGGACGAAAGACACTTGTCATCGACAAGGAACTCGGTGTCTTTCGTCAGAAGGTCAGTCAACGGTAGGGCAATCTTGCTGAAATCATGAATAAATCTCCTATAAAAACCAACGTGCCCCAGAAATGACCGTAACTGCTTCAGATTGGACGGCGGTGTGAGTTTCCTAATGACATCGACCTTGGCTGGATCAACCTCCATGCCTCTGTTGGAGATGATGTGGCCAAGCACCGTCCCTTGAGTCACCATGAAGTGACTCTTCTCCCAAGACAGAACCAAGCGGGTAGCAATACATCGCTGAAGCACTCGGTCTAGGCAGTCAAGACAGGAATCGAATCCGTCGCCGTAAACCGAGAAGTCGTCCATGAAGACCTCCAAACACTCCCCTACCATGTCCGAAAATATCGACAGCATGCATCTCTGAAACGTCGCAGGGGCGTTACATAGCCCAAATGGCATGCGTCGAAAAGCGTAAGTACCGAAGGGACAGGTAAAAGTGGTCTTCTCCTGATCCTCAGGAGCGATGGCCACCTGATTGTAGCCCGAGTACCCATCTAGGAAGCAATAATGGCTCTTCCCTGCCAGTCTCTCAATGATCTGATCTATAAAGGGCAGGGGGAAATGGTCCTTCTTGGTGGCCTGGTTGAGTCTCCTGTAGTCAACGCAGACCCGCCAAGAGGTGGGTACTCGTGTAGCGATCTCCTCTCCCGACTCACTGATCACAGTCGTGATGCCCGTCTTCTTGGGCACCACATGCAAGGGGCTCACCCACTTGGAGTCGGAAATGGGATAAATAAAATCTGCACTCCACCATTTTGATATTTCCTTCATGACAACCTCTCTTAGGTTGGGGTTCAGTCGCCGCTGGAACTCACGCGACGGCTTCGCCCCTTCCTCGAGATAGATATGGTGGGAGCACAATGAGGGACTAATCCCATGGAGATCTGCTACGCTCCATCCAATTGCCTTGCGGTTCTTTTCAAGAACCTCCATCAGACGGGATTCTTGTTCTCCAGTCAAATCAGCAGAGATGATGACTGGGTACATCTCAGACTCTCCCGCAAGGAATCGATACTTCAGCGAAGTAGGGAGCGACTTTAGCTCTGGACAGCTGGGTGCTGGCAAATCTGGCTTCTGAAGAAGATGTGTGTATGCAGACAATTCTGCCAAATTTGCCTGGGAAAATGATAACGAACTCTCACAAACTGGATCTGGAGAAGGCGGGTCCTCTGCATTGTCTCTGATCTGTTCTGCCTCTACCTCCTCCTCATCTATAGGCTCAGATGGATCCAGATCTGGCATCTGATCATCACAATCTGCCCAATCAGATTCTGAATCCGAGGGATCTATATCAGACTCGGTGGCATCAGCACCACCATATAGCAGGGTGGCCTCAGTACCACCATCACTGGAAATCGTGTCGCGATCAAGGTCCGACTCTGCTGACTCAATAGTATCCTGAACCAGGGTTGTGCTCTCCAGACTATCCTCTGCTATCATATCTGCATCAGCTGTATCTGAATATGAGAGGATGGTCTGTGCTGCAGGATCTGCCCAAACTGCCTCATCATCTGTGATCACAAAATCACAGTCCTGGTGGATGTCTGGTCCTGCGTCTGTCAGCTGTTCTGAATCTGTACTGTCCTCTGAGCGGGATCTAGCTCTGGCTCTGTGGTCCTTAACCGTCTCTATTTGTATACTCTCGCCCTGGACGCGAAAGAATACCTTCCCACTGTCATGGTCAGTCACCGCTTTGGCTGTGGCCAAGAACGGGCGACCGAGGATAATGGGGGAATCAGTCAACGAGTCAGGGGTCTCCATGTCCAGCACTACGAAGTCCACGGGGAATTGCAAACCCTGAATCGTGACGACAACGTCTCGCAACAACCCCTTTGGCCTCTTGACAGACCGATCAGCAAACTGAAGGTATGTCCTGCTCTGTCTAAGAGTGCCCAACTCTAAGTGGTCGAGAAGGGCTGCCGGAAGAAGGTTGATCGACGATCCGCTATCTAATAGAGTACGGTTGAACCTCTGCTCACTAATCTGACATCTGACATACGGGGCCCCTAAATCTGGCCTCTTAGTCGGCAGATGGTTCTGGATCGCGTAACACGTGGCTTTGGTCAACACATGAATTTCTGTGGTCTTGTTCCTCTTCGTCCTTCTGACTGTGGTCTTATCTCTCAAGGATCGCTGAAGAAGAGGGATGTGTTGCAAAGCCTCATTGAGGGTCAGCTGGATGTGAAATCGGTCTATCATGCTCTGGCTGAACTCCTCCTGCTCTCTCTTTTTTGGATCTTTTTCTTTTTTCTTCCCCTTCCCCAACTCAAGGGCTCTAGGAAAAGGGATCACAGGGTCCTTCTCAGATGAAGGACTAGGAATAGGCCTAGACGGTTCGATGACTGGATCCTCACAAACATCATTCACCACAGTGGGATCAGAAGAAACTAAACCTTTTCCTTTATTCAAATTAAAGTTCTGAGATACATTCATGCGAGGAAAGACAACATTTCTATCAGAAAAAATGTTGGTGGCATCAGTACCACCTCCTCCATGTGGTGAAACGGCGGCCTCAGTACCGCCGGTGGAATCAGCATCTCGGGTGGCATCAGTACCACCGTCATCATGATGTGCGGCTTCAGTACCGCTCTCCTCTTCCTCATCTGGCGCTCTAGATGGATCCTCGTGTGGTCGCTCAGATGAGGCGCCGCCTGCTGGTCTTCTACCGCTCCTAAGTGTGACAAAATCAGCATCAAATAAATCCGAAGATGTATCATCAAATGGGTCACTAGGAGTGGCAAATTCAGTGTGAACTACCTGCTCAGATTTCCTCTTCAAGCTATTCGGATTCGGCTCGATCTGTGCAGGGATGGCGGCCTTCCCTCTCATCAGGTCCCGCATCTCCTGGCGGAACTCGTCCATCTCCCGTCTAAATGTAGCCTGCTGCTCTGTGAAGAGGCGGGCTAGATCATCCATGGCGGGGCTCTCGTGGGAACCCGACGGGTTGCCTCTCTGGTAATGAGGCTGCTGGACCTGCTGCTGCTGTGGCTGAGAGGGGTAAGAGGAAGGATGCTGCTGCTGGTGAGCTTGTTGCTCACGTCTCCAATTCTGTCCCTGCTGCTGGTAGGGACGAGGTACGAAGGATGATGGCTGATGTGGCTGATATGCAGGGGGCTGCTGGTGATCTCTCTGCTGGGAGTACTGCCCTCCCTGACCGGCTGGCTGCTGTTGGGACTGGTTACCCCCATTCCCCCACCTGAATCCGGGATGGTCTCGTCGGATTCCAGGTTGAGGACGGTCATACCAAATCCCGTTGACATCCATCAACGGCTCAGCATCAAAGGGGTCTGGTGGCAGTGCTGCCAGAGGCTGATCCGGCTGATATACCACCATCTGTAAGTCTGGAGATGGTGGTGACTGGTAAGAGGGCTGCTGCTGCTGGTACGGCTCCGCCTGTACAAGGTGAACTTGTCTAGGCTGCTGCAAGGAGCTGGAGCGCTGGGACGAGCTGCGGCTGCCGCCGGAATCGCCTCGCGACAGAAGACGGGGCTGAGGAGCCGTCTGTGCCTCCTGAAGACACAAGAGCTGGGTCTTCATGTCGCTCAGAGTTTGTGCCATTTGCTCCATCTGAGTTATGCCCTGGCACTGCTTCTTCTCTATTATTTCCATGCGGTCCAACTTCTCGCTGATAATCCCCATGTCCGCAGTGGCCGACTCTGCCTGTGCGGCCGCAACTGTGGACGAACTGGATGGACCTGCATCAACCCGTGCTATCCGCTGATACTGCACGGGTCCTGGCGGCTGCTGAGATCTCTGAGTGTACAACCGAGTCTGGGACATCACCATGTAATTTTCTGCCATCTCCTCGTAGATGGCCCAGACTTGGTTGTGGTCCTTGGCAAAGTAGGACCCGCCGCAAGAAGCATTCACCAGACCCTGAAGCTCTGGTGTCATCCCACTAAAGAAGCTCTGAACTAGGTTCGGCTTCGAGATGTCGTGGTGTGGGCATCTATCCAGAAGCTCTCTGAACCTCTCCCATGCCTCGTGAAACTGCTCGTTAGGGAGCATGGAGAAGTTGTTGATCAGGGCCCTTGCTGCATTCGTCCGCCCGAGTGGATAGTACTTGTTCAAGTACTCGGTGCGGAGTTGCTCCCAGGTGTAGACAAACTTCCCTAAATGTTTCAGCCTGGCGGCTGCTCTATCTGCCAGTGAAAAAGGGAAGGCCATCATCCGAATCGTATCTTGGTCCACACGACGGTCGTGGACAGTGCTACAGATCATCAAAAACTCCTGGAGATGGAGGTGGGGTTCCTCAGTGGCGAGTCCGTGAAAATGAGGAAGCATCTGCAGGGTATTCGGGGGGAACTTGAAATCCCCCACGATAGCAGGTATCACCACCCACTGGTGCATCAGTGTAGATCCGGGGTTGTGCAGCTCCCGCATTGGTCTTGCTGCGGCGGCGGCTGCCGCTGCTGCGGCAGCGGCTGCTGCGGCTGCTGCCTCTGCATCAGCGTCAGGGATGTCCTCCGGCTCGCTTGGCTCGTCTCGCTCTCTTCGGAGTCTCTCCAACTCCCTCCTCATTTCTATCATGAATGCCCCCTGATCGCGTAACTGTTGCTGAACTGTCTCTAATGACGCGATCAGGGTGGAGTTAATCGCTCCCTGGTCTAAGACAAAATGTTCGGGCTGGCGATCGTCTGAACTGCCGGCTCCAGCCATAGGGACGTCTGCAAAATCAGATGAGCCTAACTCAGGTTCTGTCAAATTAAATCGTCTTTCCTCGGGCTCATGTCTCTCAGTAGCAGAAGAAAGGGGATCGAGGGGGAACAGGGTGGAATCGAACTCGGGCCCGGAGAGCTGGTCTCGACTCTCACGGGCCAACCTAGATGATGGAGTAGCCGCGCCTGAAAGCGGTGCAGCCAGAGGCTGCCTAAGAGATCGTCTACCCATCATCTTGATCTGGCGAGTTGGGCGGATTGGATCTAGAGAAAATATGATTACAAAGCAAACCCCTTGTTCACCAACTCAACACAATCTGAAGACCGTGAAAGCTCGGTCAATTTATCTTGTCAATTTTTATTTGGTGAACACACAAGATATCAGAGCGATTACGTGACCTGCTGGGATACCCGATACTCTCTCAACCGACTGTCCCGCACAGAAGAGTCGGTAATCAGTCGAGATGAGTACCGGAGGGCTTTACCTAGTGTTCGGGTCACTCTCTCGCACAATCAAACCAAACAATGAGGAGGTTGCTCTCCCCAAGACAAATTTTTAATGTGAGTGTCTTTTAGGGTCAATAGTGTTATCCAGTCCCAATTTTTATTGTTTCTCTTTTTAATTTTTTTTCAAAATAAATACAAGCGGCCTAACGATTTTTCCGATTCTCCTGATGATTAAGCCAAACACAGGGGGAGAAGACGAAAAAGCCGATGCGCGAGAAAATCAATGATGCATGCAGAGAAAGAAATGTGTACCTTGTCTCCAGCACTCTACATGCAAGTGATCCGCGCAGAATTTAAATACAGAATTAAACTACCTAAATGATGCAACTAGGAAAAACCGAGTCCTAGCTGAGCAATTTCTATTGATCGTGAAGAACAATAGTTAGCCAACGGAATCGAGTCCGGAGTCCGATCTTGGGAGTCACTCGGTGCCCGCCACAACGGGTCCTGCCAGCGCTGTATGTGACTCCTCACGGCACGTGGTCTCAAATCCAATTAAACTAACTTTTTCAGTGAATTTTATCAAGGTCCAATTACGTTCTATAGGAACAGATATTCTATTAAGTGTTGGGCCTTAGATATTTACGTCACAATCAACAGAAATTCCTAAATCTAGGGGCTCGAGAAAAACCGCGTAAACACCGGAAAAGGCAGCTAGCTATCAAAACCACGATAAAAGCCGCGAAAATCCAAATGGGTCCCCCGAGCACACCGGTGCTCGGCGAAACAGACCCGCTAAGTTACAAATGTCCACAGTTCAAAGTTTGAGTCCTAAATTATTACAAAAATATTGTTCTCTCAAATACATGACATTCTTCTTCTTCTCCCTGCTCTTCTTCCCGTGCGGGTCCTCAAAAAGTGTACTCCAAGTTCTCCACGCAGTACCTCGCACAAAAATTAGAAAGAGAGAGTGTCAGAAAACAGTTATAATGTAGAGAGACAATATGGAAAAACTGGCTACAAAGCCGTGCTCCCCGGCAACGGCGCCATTCTGACGACGCGGAAACCCCGAACAACTGAGGTAGAAAATAAATCACAATGTCGTTGTCCTCAATCGCTCAGAATGCGTCAATCAAGAAAAACGAACCACAAATGAAAATAAATCAATAAAATACAGAGAAGTGGTCCTGCTATAAGATTAACCTGGTATAGCTCCCAGGGTCGAACTCAAGGAGCACAGATTGGCCTTGCGGCCTACGATGTAGTCAGAATCCAAGAGAGTACTTTTTAATGGTTTTTATTTGTTTTTGTAATTTTTTTAGATTTTTTAAAAGATGAGAAAATTACATAAAATGAATGCAAGGCAACTTCAACAAATTATAAAACACTCCAAAAATGATGCAAAAATTAAGGAAAAATGGTTTTTAGGTTTTTTAAGTTTTTTACTGTTTTTGGTGAATTTTTGGAATTTTTCTAATGGGTAAATTATTTATTAAAAATCAAACAATGCGAAAAACAGAGGGTACTGTCCAGCAAGGCTTAAGACCCAAAAATAAAATAGTTTTGGATCTCAAAAAGCCCTGAAGGTAATTTTCCTATAATCTAGAAAGAATAAGGAAAATTTAGGCACCCTAATTATTGTTTTTGGATTTTTAATTTATTTATTATAATTTTTATGAGTTTTTAGGGGTTTTTCAATTTTTAGGGTTTTTAAGTGATGAAAATTAGCCAAAATTGGCTAGAAAATCAAACAACAAGCAAGAAACAGTACCTAATTTTTTTAGAATTTTTGGAGATGTTTTTATATTTTTTTTGGTATTTTTAAAGTCAAACAGTGGCAAAAATAGGGGTTTTTGAATTTTTAAAAATAATAAATGAAATCAAAATTGTCCTCAAAAATCATAGAAATTCCTACACCATGGCAGGAGCCATGTGTCAAAATCTCATTGGATTTGGAGGTCGTTTGATATTTTATTCAAAAATAGAGGTGGGGCACTGTGCACAGGGACCTATGTGCAAATACCCAAAAGTTCTGGGGTCCTGGTGCAAAATACCCAAGAAGTCACGTGCCAAGCACGTGCCTGGGGCACACAGGGACCTAAATGTAATAAAAATAAGTTCCAAGGACCTATTGATAACTCGTATCAAAAGTCCAGGGACTTATATGCAAATATCCCAAAATAAAACGCACATGCGCATATAAAGTGTTCACAGGGGTATATATATGCAAATAAACAAAACTTTTTATTCAATGAATAACATCCAGAACTACAAGGGGTCGTATGCAAATATCCCAACAAAACACGTGACGAAGCACGTGGTTCACAACTGGCGGGGGTATAAGTGCAAATAAAAATAAGTACGGGGTCCTTGGTGCAAATATCCCAGAAAATAAACAACTTGAATTAAAAATTACAGGACTAAAAAGAAAATAACAAACTACAAGGGGGCCCTACGATATTTACCCCTTTATTAGCCGACGGTCGGATGCGCGCCACGTGGGTGATCTGACGGCTGGATGTGCGGGCGCTACTCTTCTCTTCTCCTCTTCGGCTCGATCGACGGCGGAGAGAGGTCCACGTGGAAGATCAAGCGGTGCTGGGGTCTGGTGCCTCTCTCCTCGGCTACAACGGTCCAGATGAGATCCTCAGATGGATCGACGGCTGCTGCTCCTCTATAGATCGACGGTTGGGATTAGAACTGGAGCGGAGGCCTCATCGGACGGCTCTGGAGGGTCCTCGAAGAACTGATGGCCGGCGAACTTCGCCGGCCTCGTGAAGGTGTCTCTGCCCTCCTCTGCTGCGCCTGAAGGTCGGAGAAGATCCGGCGTGAAGTTGCGCAGCTGCTGTGGGTCTCCGATGCCCCAGCCGAGCCCTGGAAGGCTCCGGCGAGGTCGGCGGAGGAGAAGCTCCTGGCTTGAAGTTGGGAAGCCTCAGACGGCTCCCTTTGGACCTGCAAAGTAAACAAGAAGCTTCGCGGGTCGAGGGCAAATTGCCTCGACCCAAGAAGGCGGGGTGAAGGTGGTCGGTGCTGTGAGGCGGACGAGCTCCGGCGAGCGGAGGACGGTGGAGCTCGATTCCCAGATCCTGTGCGATCTGGGTTGAATGAAAGGGCGTAGAAGGTGCGTGAGGGGTTGGCGGAGGTGATGGTCGGGTCGGAGGATCGAGATGTTGCGCGAGATGGACGGAATCAGGGAAATGCGTCGATGGGTCGATTTGGGCGTAATCTAAAATTACACTAAATGAAGATCTAATCGGAGACCTGATGGATGCTGGAGACTATGCTGGAGCTGCTCTTGCTCCTGGTCGTAGCTTCGAAGGGCGTCAAGGCCTGAAGCTCGATGCTCAACGCCGGTGGCGGAGCAAGGCGGCGAGAAACGCCGGATCGATGGTAGGGACACCCTCACCTCACTGCAACAGGGGCAAACGCGAGCTGTCACCTCGGGCTTCGCTCTGGAGGTCACGAGAACGAGGATGGCGATCCAAAGATGGGGCGCGGAGGCGGCGGAGGGAAGAATATATAAGGTGACAGGGGCGTTTAGGGTTGAGGCTCGACGGCGATGGAAAGCATGGATTTGATGGCGGAAGATCCGGCGAGGGAGAGGGATGAACGGCGAAGAATCCGGGCATGGGATATGCGTGGGAGACAGCCTGGAGACGCGTGGGAAATTCGGAGAAGGAGGCGCGGCACGCATCTTCCAGAAAAGGAAGGAGTCCGCGGGGGAGTTGACCGGGGTCAACAATCCCCCGTGGACCAATCAGGAGCGGCCACGTGTGCTCGATTTTTATTCATTTATTTTAGGGCAGAAATAGGCCGAATTAAAGAAAACTCAAAACATGAAATATTTTTCTTTTATTTTTTTCTATTTTTTGGTGATTTTTATTTAATTTTTGGAAATAAAAATAGGGTAGCTCTATATATAGGTATATGTACACTACATGGATTTTTATTTTTGATTTTTTATTTGTTATTTTTATGTATTTTTATGCTCATTTTGTATTTTATTTATTTACAAGATAAAATGAGGAATAAAAGAATATTTTTATTTTATTTTTATCACTTATATACAAGGGTGAAATAAATGGTTGAATACATTTATATACATGGTATTTATACAATGTATTTTTGTATTTTAATTTTGTAATTTTTATTTGATTTTTGTTTTGTTTCTTTTTATTTAGTTTTTAATAGTTTCTAAATATACACACAATATGGACAAACATATTTTTGGGTGAGGAAAATATAATTTATTGTATTTACAGAAGTATATACACATGAGCTCCTATCTCCCTCTACTTTGGCTTTTATGCGGTCAGGCTCATGCTGAGCCCTCCCTTGGGTTAGGTTGCTCAATATTTATTCTAAATATTTCCCTCGTTTTCTTTTTGCTCTTTATTCTTTTATTTTGTGCACAAAAACATGCTAATTATAGGTTTTTACACAATGCATGCTTTTGGTAATTATTTGTATTTACACATATCTACATGTATTTGCAAAGGTTTTTGTAGCTAAAATAGAAGAATAAAGAGTGATGAATGGGTATTCATCAATGATCTATCTCTGGCTCTACTGTCCTCGACCGTCTCTATTTGTACACTCTCGCCCTCGACGCGAAAGTATACCTTCCCGCTATCGTGGTCAGTCACCGCCTTAGCTGTGGCCAAGAACGGACGACCGAGAATGATGGGGGTATCGGTCACTGACTCAGGGATCTCCATGTCCAACACTACGAAGTCCACGGGGAATTGTAGGCCCTGAATAGTGACGACAACGTCTCGCAACAACCCCTTCGGCCTCTTGACAGATCGATCAACAAACTGAAGGACTGTCCTGCTCTGTCTAAGAGTGCCCAACTCGAAACGGTCGAGAAGGGCTGCCAGAAGGAGGTTGATCGACGATCCGCTATCTAGTAGAGTACGGTCGAACCTCTGCTCTCTAATGTGACCTCTGACATAAGGGGCTCTTGAATCTGGCCTCTCGGCCGGCAGACGATTCTAGATCGTGAAACACGTGGCTTTCGTCAGCATATGGATCTCTGAATGGTGGTTCCTCCTCTTCCTCCTGATTGTGGTCCTGTCTCTCAACGAACGCTGAAGAAGGGGGATGTGCTGCAAAGCCTCCTGAAGAGTCAGCTGTATGTGAAATCGATCTATCATCTCCTGGCTGAACTCCTCTTGATCTCTCTTTTTTGGATTTTCTTTTTTCTTCCCCTTCCCCATCTGAAGGGATCTAGGGAAGGGGATCACTGGGTCCTTCTCAGATGAAGGACTAGGAAAAGGTCTAGACGGCTCGACGGCCGAATCCGCACATACATCACGCACCACAGTGGGACCAGAAAAAACCAAACCTTTTCCTTTATTCACAACAAAGTTCCGAGGTACATCAGGAGTAGGAGAAATAACATGACTCTCAAACTGAACACGGGTGGTCTCAGCACCACCATCGGCTGGATCAACTGGAAGTCTCGCGGCCTCAGTACCGCGCACTGGCTCGGCATCAGGAGTGGCCTCAGTACCACCTCCTCGAACTGGTGAAATGGCGGCCTCAGCACCGCCTGTGGAGTCAGCATCCTTGGTGGCATCAGTACCACCGTCATCATCTCGAGCGGACTCAGTACTGCTCTCCTCCTCCTCATCTGCCGCTCTGGGTGTGTCCTCGTGGTGTCGCTCAGACGAGGTGCCGCCTGCTGGCATCCTACCGCTCCTAAGTGTGACAAAATCAGCATCAGAAAGGTTTGCAGTCATATCATCAAATGGATCACTAGGAGTGGCATACTCAGTGTAAGCTACCTGCTCAGATTTCCGATTCAGGCTGTTGGGGTTGGGCTCGATCTGGGCAGGGATGGCGGCCTTCCCTCTCACAATGTCCCACATCTCCTGGCGGAACTCGTCCATCTTCTGTCTGAAAGTAGCCTGCTGGTCCGTGAGGAGGCCGGCTATATCATCCAAGGCGGGGCTCTCGTGGGAGCCCGACGGGTAGCCTCTCTGGTAGTGAGGCTGCTGGAACTGGTGTTGTTGAGAAGGGTATGTAGGTGGTGGATGCTGCTGCTGGTGAGGCTGCTCACGCCTCCAAGACTGTCCCTGCTGATAGGGACGAGGACCATAGGACGACTGCTGCTGCTGTGGTGGTGGGTACACTGGGGGCTGCTGCTGCGGCTGGTGCTCTCTCTGATGGCCGTACTGGCCTCCCTGACCTGATGGCTGCTGCTGGGGCTGGGTACCTCCAGTCCCCCACCGGAATCCGGGATGGTCTCGTCGGATACCGGGCTGAGGGCGGTCATACCAAATCCCGTTGACATCCATCAACGGCTCTGCATCGTACTGGGCTGGCGGGAGTGCTACCAGAGGCTGATCCGGCTGGTATACCACCATCTGCAAGTCTGGAGATGGTGGTGACTGGTAGGTGGGCTGCGGCTGCTGGTACGGCTCCGCCTGTACAAGGTGAACCTGTCTAGGCTGCTGGTGTGAGCTGGAGCGCTGGGACGAGCTGCTGCTGCTGCCGTGATTGCCTCACGACTGAAGACGGGGCTGGGAAGCCGTCTGTGCCTCTTGGAGACACATGAGCTGGGTCTTCATGTCGCTCAGAGTCTGTGCCATCTGCTCCATCTGAGTGATGCCCTGGCACTGCTTCTTCTCTATCAGCTCCATCCGATCCAACTTCTCGCTAATGATGCCCATGTCCGCAGCTGATGACTCTGCCTGTGCTGCTGCTACTGCGGACGAATTGGATGGACCGGTGTCGACCCGTGCTATCCTCTGGTACTGCACGGGTCCTGGCTGCTGGGGTCTGCCCTGAGTGTACAACCGGGTCTGGGACATCACCATGTAGTTCTCGGCCATCTCCTCGTAGATGGCCCAGACTTGGTCGTGATCCTTGGCGAAGTAAGACCCGCCACAAGAAGCGTTCACCAAGCCCTGAAGCTCTGGTGTCAGCCCGCTGAAAAAGCTCTGCACGAGGTTGGGCTTGGAAATGTCGTGGTGCGGGCATCTGTCAGTCAGCTCTCGGAACCTCTCATGCCTCATGGAACTGCTTGTTGGGGAGCATGGAGAAGTTGCTAATCAGGGCTCTCGCGGCATTGGTCTGCCCGAGTGGATAGTACTTATGCAAGTACTCGGTGCAGAGCTGCTCCCAAGTGTAGATGAACTTCCCCAGATGCTTCAGCCAGGTGGCTGCTCTATCTGCCAAAGAGAAGGGGAAGGCGATCATCCTGATGGTGTCCTGGTCCACCTGACGGTCATGGACAGTACTGCAAATCATCAAAAACTCCTGGAGGTGGAGATGGGGCTCCTCGGTGGCGAGCCCGTGGAAACGGGGGAGTAACTGCAAGGTGTTCGGGGGGAACTTGAAGTCCCCCACGATGGCTGGTAGCACGATCCAGTGGTGCATCAGTGTCGACCCGGGGTTGTGCAACTCCCGCATCGGTCTCGGTGGTCCTCCTGCTGCGGCTACGGCGGCTGCTGCATCTGCATCATCCGGGATCCTCAGCCCGTCTCTCCGCTGCTCTCTCTACTCTCTCTGCTCCATCTCTCTCCTCATATCTAGCATGAACGCTCCTTGATCCCTCAACTGCTGCTGAACTGTCTCGAGGGAAGCAATCAGGGTGGAGTTGATCGCACCATGGTCCAACACAAAGTGCTCAGGATGTGGACCTCGACTGCGATCATCGGAACTGCTGGCCATGGTGTCTGCAAAATCAAATGATCCGAACTCAGGTGCCGATAAATCTGCTAATCTCTCCTCTGGCACTGGTCTCTCAGAACCGAAAGAAAGGGGGTCGAGGGGGAACAGGGCGGAATCATACTCGGGCTCGGAGAGCTGGTCTCGGTTCTCACGAGCCAACCTAGATGAACGGGTAGATGCACCCGAAAGCGGTGCAGCCAGAGGCTGCCTAAGAGATCGTCTGCCCATCATCTTGATATGGCGAGTAAGGCGGATGAGATCTGGAGAAACTATGATGACAAACAAACCCCTCAGTTCACCAACACGACGCGAGCTGAAGACCGTGAAAGTTCGGTCAAATTATCTTGTCAAAATTTATTTTGGTGAACAAGCAAAATATCAGAGCGATTACGTGACCTGTTGGGATACCCGATACTATCCCCAACCGACTGTCCCGCACGAAAGAGTCGGTAATCAGCCGAGGAAGGTACCAGAGGGCTCTACCTAGTGTTCGGGTCACTCTCTCGCACAATCAAACCAACCAATGCGGGGGTTGCTCTCCCCAAGACAGATTTTTAGGTCAAGTGTCTTTTAGGGTCAATAGCTTAAACAGTCCCAATTGTATGGTTTTTCTTTTTAATCTTTTTCAATTCAAACAAAAGGCCTAACGAATTTTTCGGTTCTCCTGGTTATTAAGTCAAAAACAGGGGGAGAAGTCGAAAAAGCCGATGCACGATAAAATCAATGATGCATGCAAAGATAGAAAGGCGTACCTGTCTCCAGCACTCTACATGCAATATGATCCGCGTAGAAATGTAAAGACAGAAAAGAAACTACCTATATGGTGCAGCGGGAAAAATCGAGTCCTAAACATGCAACTTCTACTCGAAAGAGCCGTCTAACTGGTCACAGGTCCTTCGATCCAAGGAGTCCGGTCTCGGTCTACCCCTCCTCCTCCCGACACATCGAGTTTAGGAGCAGCGCTTGGCAGGGTAGGCTACGACACGTAGGCTCGAAGGGAGTGAGTCAGTTATTTTTATTATCCTTTTATTAGTAGGTCCAATTAACGATCTATTGGTGCAGGCAGTCTATTAGGTGTTTGGATCCTACTCAATTACAACACAATCAACCAGAAATTCCTAAGTCTAGGGGCTCGAGAAAAACCACGTAAAACCGTAAAAGGCAGCGAAAAACTGAAAGCCGCGAAAAAGCCGCGAAAAACCTAAGGGTCCCCCGAGCACACCGGTGCTCAGCGAAACAGACCAGCTACAAAGTCCAAGTCCAAGCTGAGTGTCCCTGTATTATTACGACAGTTCTAATCAAATGACAGAAATAAAAGACTAACTACTCCTCGCCCACTCAGTCTCTCTCTCACGCTCTCCTGCGGCTCCGTGCAGAAGGGAGCCGCCTCTGAATCCCGCAGTTGCGCCGGCTTCTCGAAAGTCGCCGTCTCGGTCCTCGAGCCCTCGTAAGAAAGAAACAAAGTGTCAAACCAAGAATGATAATCAAATAATAGCAGAAAATGTAAACAAGGGTATATGTGCAGAAATGACAAAAAAAATAAACAAACAAAAATAAAAATAAAAATAAAAGAGAAGAAAAGAAAAAGAAAAAGAAAATAAAACAAAAATAAATAAAAAATGAAAAGCCGTGAAAAGCCGCTGACTCAGAAAGAGCCGCGGAAAGCCGCGAAAAAGAAAATAAAAAGAAAATGAAAAATAAAAACTACTAAGCCGTGCTCCCCGGCAACAGCGCCATTCTGATGTCCGAAAAATCCCAAGCAACTAAGGATAAAGAAATAACAAAGGTCGTTGCGACCTCAGTCGCTCAAGAGATCACTCGGTCGATCAAGAAAATGAGGTTCAGACCACCAAAATCAAGTAAAAATCAAACAAACACGATAGCGGTCCTGGCTATTGGATTAGCCTGGTATAGCGACCAGGGTCGGACTCAGGGAGCACGTGATGGCCTTGCGACCTACGAAGTAGTCTAAAAAAGGAATAAAAGAAAATCAAAATGTTTTTGGTGGATTTTTAATTTTTATAATTTTTTTGGATGTTTAATTAATAGAGAAAATAAGAAAACAAGTGAATAAGTCAAATACAAACAATTATTAAAGCACTCAAAAATCAACCAATAATTCAAATAAAATATTTTTATGTATTTTATGTTTTACTGTTTTTGGGTAATTTTTGGTATTTTTCTGATTTTTATTTAATTTTCTAAAAATAAAACAATGCAAAACGACAACAACAATGTCCAACCAAGCTTGGGAGACTTAGATAAATATCTAAAAAGTCCCTAAAAAGCCTGGAGGTAATTTTCTTGTAAAGAATAAAATTCAAGGAAAAATCAGCCACTGGAATTATTATTTTTGGGGTTTTTAATTAATTAATAGAATTTTTATAGGGTTTTTAGTGTTTTGTAATTTTTATGAGTTTTATATAATGAAAAATGACCAAAATTGGTCAGAAAATCAAACAAGGCAAAAGACACACTAACTAATTTTTTTTGAAATTTTAGAGGTATTTTAATATTTTTTTGTTAATGTTCAAGTCAGACAGTAAAGAAAAAGCTTGTTTTTGAATTTTTAAAAATATTAAATAAAACAAAAAATGCCTCCAAAAATTCTAGAAAAGTTTACACCATGACAGGAGCCATGTATCCAATTTTCATTGAATTTGGAGTTAGTTTGATATTTTATTAAAAATCAAAACCAAGGTACAATGCATAGGGACCTGTACGCAAATAGGAGTTCCAGGGGTCCGGTGCAAAATTTCCAAGAAGTCACGCGCGAGGCACGTGTCTTGGGCACACAGGGACCTAATTGCAATGAAAATAAGGTTCTCGGACTAATTGGTAACAGGTACCAAAAGTCCGAGGGCCTTACTGTAAAATACCCACTAATAAACGCACATGCGCATAAAAATCATTCACAGGGGCATATCTGTAATTAATAAAAAGATTTCATTCATTCATTATCATCCTGAAACTACAGAGCTAAACATTCAAATAACCCAAAGAAACACGTGTCGACACACGTGATACACTACACACAGGGGTATACATGTAAATGCAGAAAATAACAGGGCCCACAATGCAATTTACCTAACGTAAATAAAATACTAAAAATATTTACAGGACTAAAACTAAACTACTCTAAAGCTAAGGGCCTAAGGGAATATTTACCCTTTATTAAGTGGACCGTCAGATGGGCGCCACGCGTGCTGATCGACGGCTGGGGAAGGGTGG
This sequence comes from Ottelia alismoides, assembly GCA_037367405.1. Classification (NCBI taxonomy): domain Eukaryota; kingdom Viridiplantae; phylum Streptophyta; class Magnoliopsida; order Alismatales; family Hydrocharitaceae; genus Ottelia; species Ottelia alismoides. Next base: position 786,968 of record JAZKJV010007887.1, on the reverse strand, counting down.
CGCCCAACGCTGGGGTCCTCGGTGCTGATCGACGGCTAGGGCCTCGCCACGTGGTCGATCGAACGGCTACGAAGCACGTGGGAAGCCCTCACTGATCTGACGGCCATGATCTCTCCTCCGGATGATCTACGGCTGCTGCTGCTCCTCAGATGAACGGCTGGATGACGACCTGGAGCTGGAAGAGGATCGAACAGCTCTAGAAGATGGTGGACGAACTGGATGCCGGCGAACTTCGTCGGGCCCGTGTGTGCTCTGACGTCCTCCTCGCGGGCCACTTTAGATCGGAGAAGAAACGTGGCGGCCTTCCGCGTCTAAGGGTACCCTCCGATGGCTCGACGGAGCTCCGGGGAGCTCAGGCGAGGCCGGCGGAGGTCGAGCAGCTGCTTCAAATGGTCCAAGCCCTCAGATGGGCTCAGATGTCCCTGCAAAGCACACCAGCAGACTCGCGGATTGAGGGCAAGTTGCCTCGACCCGGTAAGCAGGGGTGAAAGTGGTCTGTGCGGCGGGGCGGTCGAGCTCCGGCGAGGTGTCAGCGGTGGAACTCGAAACCCCAGCTCCTGTGCGAGCTGGGTTGAATGGAGGGGTGGAGAACGTGCGCGGGGAGAAGGCGAATGTGATAGGATGGTCCGATGATCGAGGTGAAGGCGGATATGGCCGGAATCGAGGGTGAACGGTGTCGACGAGATTTGGGCGTAATGCAAAATTAAAGAGAAAGAAAGAGAACTAAGTCTACCTGGGTGGACGAATCAACTGGGCTTGAGCTGTGGAAGTTCTGGGTCGTTGCATCGTGGGTCGTCGAGGCCCGAGGCTCGAGCTTCACCTTCAGGCGGAGCACGGCGACGCTAGGACGTCGGATCTGAGGTCCGGGCACCTTCTCCTCTCTACAACACGACCAGCGTCGAGCTGTCACCCTGAGGATCGCAATGGAGGTCACTGGATGGTGAGGTGGGGAGCCAAAGATGCGGGAATGGGAGGCGGAGCTTGAGACTTATACTGCCATGGGTCCGTCTAGAATCGATCGGGTAGGGCAGCTCAGAGCGCGTACCCCGAGGCGGGCACCCCGGCGAGGATGTCGGGTAGACGGAGGTCGGGTCATGACGCGAAAAATCTGAGAAATCGGGTCGGGCGTCACGACCCGTGGGAAGTGGTCCACAGGGGGGAGTTGACCGGGCGGTCAACATCCCCCGTGGACCAATGGGGACTGGCCACGTCAAAATGATTTGGAAATTAAAAATAAAATAGGAAATGGCTGAATTAAAGAAAACTTAAAACATGAAAAATATTTGTTTTAATTTTTTCTATTTTTTGTGATTTTTAATTATTTTTTTGAAATAAAAATAGGGTATTTACATAGTAGAGCTATATATAGGTACATATACAATGTAGCTTTTTAATTTTTGATTTTTAATTAGTTATTTTTATACATTTTTATCCCCATTTTATATTTTATTTATTTATATCATAAAATTAAGAATAAAAAGATATTTTTATTTTATTTTTATTATTTATATACAAAGGTGAAATAAATAGATATATACATCTATGTATATGGTATATTTACAAGGTTCTTTTTTATTTTTAATTTTATTCTTTTTATTTTGTTTTTGTTTTTGTGGTTTTTATTTTATTTATTTACATCATAAAAGATAGAGTATATACAAATTTTTAGGAATTTTAATTTATTTATTTACAGGGTGAAATAAATATAGGTGTGGGTGTATGTACAAGGTGGATATGTACAAGGAATATTTTTCTTTTTAATTTTTCTATTTTTGTTTTGATTTTGTATTTATAAATATATACAAATATATACAAGCCACTTTTATTCTATTTTTGGAGGAAAATATTTTTGTTGTATTTACAGGTATATTTACACACATGAACCCCTATCTCCCTCTACTTTGGCTTTTATGCGGTGAGGCCCGTTCTGAGCCCTCCCTTGGGTTAGGTTGCTCAATATTTATTCTAAATATTTCCCTCGTTTTCTTTTTAATCTTTATTCTTTTATTTTTGCACAAAAACATGCTAATTATTAGTTTTTACACAATGCATGCTTTTGGTAATTATTTGTATTTACAAACATATACATGCATTTGCAAAGGTTTTTGTAGCTAAAATATAAGAATAAAGAGTGATGAATGAGTATTCATCAGTCCGTGTGGACCAATCCGAGCCCAGGGATTGCTGACCCCTGGTCAACTGCCTTTGGTGCCTCTGACTCCCGCTAGACCCATCAAGTCCCGCGATTTCTGCCCTTTTTCCTGGGCTTCTCATCCATCCTTTTTGTCAATTAATCATGCAAAGATCGCCCTCAAACATCATTGATTCACGCCAAAGCCCTAAATCCCTTGTACATAACTTTGATTTATTCCTAATCACCGGTCAATAAGGGTCCTTAGCTGTATCTATAAATAAGTTCCTCGGCCTCCTCGCTCGATTTTGATCCTTCTCTAAGCCTTGAAGTCCCTCACAGTGAGTGCGAGCATGCTCCTGGTGACAGTTGGAGCAACCCCGAGCTTTGGGTGAGCTCCTCAGGCAAGGCAGAGAGATCCACAGCGGGCCTCCGACCACCTCTGCTCCCTGAGCATTCCTCAAGTACGAGCTACGTCTTTTAGTATCAATAAGTAGTTGTAGCTTGTAGCTTTCGTTTCACGCCTTTTATTTATGCCTTTAATCGCTTCAGTAGTGTAGATTAGGGTTAATCTGCTTGTCGGAGCTCTAGAGTTCCGGCCTTGTTCTCAACGTGAGTCAGATGATCTCCGATGCCTTTCCACCCCATTATCTTTCCCTTTCGTTTCTCTGCGACTTTCCACGCTCCAGTTACCTAGATCACCCACATGATCTGGAAATCGATGCTCCTCCTCCGTCGTATGCCAGAGCATCTCCATTCTACCCATCCAGTGTGCATCCCAACTTCACAACCGGTCAAGGTGATTCACCCCAAGCCAGTGAACCTCTTTGTGCAGGTGTTTCAAGTCAAAAGGACTCCGTTTAGAGCTCAATCGCACCTGGACGAGGGTCCCCAGGTGCTTCTTCTCCGGCATGCCAAGACCTCATCGCTGGGTCCTGGATCTTCTGGAGTACCTCGACCGATGCGAACGAGCTCCCTAGAGGTATAGAGACAAAGATCTGCATCAGAAGTCATCGGTGGGAGGAGGAATCACGATGCGAAGTCCAGAGAAGGCTACCTTCTTCCCTGTCCTTCACGCGAAGCAGCTACTGTCTGATGGAAGGCACCCCACCCGTTTCAATCTCCACCGTCCATTCTGCCTTCGTATAGGCCGTTCAATGGAGTCGATGATCAGATCAGAACCGAGCATTGGTGAAGCGTTATCGCGGGCGGACGACTCGGCACGTAGCAAGTGGATCGTCCTTAGACGCACGCTGGCGCACCTAATGGGGGTAATTTGCACATCTTCCCCGGTAAAATTTTGTATTTATTTATTAGTCCTATAAATAAAATAGGTTGTGTAAATAAATGTGGAAATTTTGCATAAAGGACCATGTACTTATTTCATATTGCATATGGGTCCAATCGACATCACTTCACTTGTTGTCCCACGTGAGGTGGCGAAATTGCATGGATATCCATGTAGTTTTTTGTATTTGCATTTAGTCCAAAAACTTTTAATCTACATTGTAAATTTCTTGGAAAATTGCATGAATGGTCCTGATGTTTATTTTAGTTGCAAATATACCCTTCCCAATACATGTATTTTTTGTGCTTGGATTTCATTTATTAAAAATAGCATTGTGCTCTCAAAATTATGCAAAAATAGAGGTAGATGGTCTCTAACATGTATTTTCATGCCCCATTTTTATTTTAGCATTTTGGGCATTTTAAATATTTATTAAAAATGAAATGAGCACATTTTTATTCGTGTTTGTACTATAAAATGTTAAAGAAAAGAAAAACATTCTAAAAAAATCCAAAAAATTATATGTTGTCTATTCTATCATATTTTAACTCCAGAACAAAAAACCATAAAAATAGAAAAAGAAAAGACTGAAAATTTAAAAGCTCCAAAATCCAACAAAAATATTAGAAGTCACCAAAAATTCAAAAATATGTTTTTCTATTTCCGAATTTTATCTATATTATTATCTTCCTATTAAAACTGATTTGAGAAGTTTTGGTCTTATTTTTCTATTTTTAATCCTCATTTTAATCTTGGCCTATTATTCAATCTTTGATTTGGGATATTTTTTACTTTAAAAATGCATAAAAAATAGCAAAAAAATCATAAAAATCATATAAATATTATAAAAATATATAAAATCCCAAAACACTTTATTTTTATATTTTGTTTATTTATACTAATTTTTATAAATATATTACTCTATATGGAATATATATAGCCTTATATAGTGTATTATATATTAAAGGAAAAAATATAAAGATATGAAAATTAAAATAAAAAAATTATTATTATTATATATATATATATATATTTAATATACCTATATATAGTGTATATATGAACTGAAAAAATATATAAAAAAAGAAAATATATATAAATTAAAAAATCTTAAAAATATATGTATATATCTGTATGAAGGACATGTTTGTACATAATATACATTGATTATCAATAATCATAGGCTACCAATTTTGCTCTCTGTGCTTCGACCTCTACATGCTTTTCTGCTATACACTTAGTTTTGTAGAGAATAATAAATTTTAACTCCACTTTTTGCTCTTTGTTGCTTGACTTATATCATGGGTTAATTGTTGATTAATCAGGATCTATCGAGTGGTCATTGCATCGATTGCGGTTTCGTCTTATGAAATCGTACGACCATCATTATTTCTCGATTATCAAGTATTGTAGTATCCTCAAATATCATCTCATGATTCCATTATTTCCAGAGGATGAGATTTGTCCAGTTTCCCGTATGGCATGCTTAGACAATTTTGGGGATAATGCAATTCATTGCAGGGAGCTTTCGGATTTTAAGTACAGCCATGATCTTGTTAGAGACGTTTTATTTGATGTACTCAGACGTGTCGATGTTGTTGCTAAGAAAGAAGTACCTGTGAACTTTTTAACTAATCCGCAGGAGGGAAGATCCACACTTAGACCTGTTGATATTTTGATTTTTGATTGGTCCGGAGGGAAACATGCTTGTGTAGACTTAACAGAAGTTTCTCTACTGGTGGGATTGAAGAATGAGACCTTCAAAGCAGGGCATGCTGCCCTTAAAACTGCTTCAGCAAAAGTGGTGAAGCACGAGAAAGCATGCACTGAGAATCAACAAGTTGAAACGTATAAATCTTTTGTTTTTGATACTTTGATTTCTTAGCACTAGAAGCTGTTGAGCTTTTGAAGAGGATTCAAAAAGTCATGAACAATAATGTGATGATTCCTAGATTAACGGATGTAGTGTTTAGAAGGATTGGTTTTACTATTCAAAAAGGACTAACAAGTTGAAACGTATAAATCTTCTTGCCTTTAAATTGGAAGATTTTGTTGATTAAGAGCCCGTCTCAAAGTATCTTAGGTCGATATATGATGGAAAATACTAATCTTTGTGACGTGATGATATAAACTTTATGCTTATAGGAAATCCTACACCTATATGTACAGGTGCTAATAATCATGGTGTGGCATATCTCGACGTTTTAATGCAGAACCTCTACACAGAGCCAATATGCAAACGTCAGCAAAATGTATTGCCTAAGCACACTCGATGCTTGAATTTTGATTTAGATAGTCTAAATCAACGACGGAATGCCGAGAATGTTGATCTTGATATTAGTTATGAACTCTGTGAGCTGACATATCTCTTTCAGTGTTTATTCCCTAGTATCGAAGGAACCCTCACTCAACAAGGCAAAGTTGATATCTACATTTTGATGTCAAGTAACATTTAGACAGATCTACATCGACGATTTTGTTTGTTTAAGTCGATGTTCGCTATCTTCGATAGAGGTCTTTTCTGCTGTAGTGCTTGTATAGACATTCATGCGAAAAAAAGTCAAGAACTGCCATTTCAGTGAAGAAGTAGAGTTCAAAGAGGGGATCAGAGATCCTACTTGAAGGACTTCCACACTATACTAATACAGGAAATAGGTCCTGTGTTATAAGGAAAGCTCTAGTTCGATGAGCTCGACTCGAACACAGCTTGTTATATGATCATCCAAATAACTTGCTGTTAAGATAGGGCCATCCAAACAACGTGTCCCTAGAAAAATACAAAAAACCAGTTACTGATGTTTTCCGGAGTTATCTTACAGCTGAAAGATATTTTCCTTCAATTTATTTAGACAAGCTATATTATAATCTTAATTTCAGACACCTGCTGCACTTATCCATCATCGTTTGGTGTCAGTTTTGTAGCCAGCGGTCTCTTACGTTAAATTAAACATGGGCATTTGTGCGTGCAATTCTCTCTGTATTGTGCTTCTACACCTTTTCACTGTTTCCCCATACAAAGTATTCCTTCCTTTTAATAAATATAGATAAAAAAAGAAAAACAAAAGAATACACCAAACTAGAGGTAGTAATGGGCATATTAAAATGTAAAGCATACCATATCTAGAAAAGTTGCCAAGTACACAGAAGTTATTGCTGCCAGTAGAGAACCCTTTCCTCCTGTCAGGCAGCTACGTACTTGCCACCAACTTACATGAAGAAAAGACACAATTTATGTACACCATTCTCTTCCATGTATTATGGGTCATATTTATCGACCCAATCTAAGCATTTTGTGTTGCACATACACATGGTTTCATATAGCAAAACTGAGCATTTTCCATGTATTTTTTTTTTTAGTCAAAAAAGGGGGAAACACGCATTGGTGCCCACCCCAATATATTAATAAAAGAGGATTAAAACAACCAGGACTCGACGAGAGTCCGAGCAAGGTGGATTACATTTTCAACATAGAACCTCTCAGCACGAAAAATTACACCATTTCTAGTAACCCATAAAGCCCATAAGTTCGCAATTGGCATTAATCTCACGTCAGTTGAACGAAATCTGGAGTTGAAGAGAGATTCCCAGAAGGACGTCATGCTGCTAAGATCAACCCAGGGTATATCTAACCTCTGCCACAAATCCTTCGTCTTATCACAATCCAGGAATAGGTGCTCAGCGGATTCCAAATTTGAGCTGCAAAGAACACATGAGTTATCATCAGAATGGAAGATGCGGGCATGTCTCTCCTTGGTGAGTAATCTACCATGTCTCAGGAGCCATAGGAACACTCGGATACGTGCTGGAAGTCTCCACTCCCAAATCATCCTACAATCCCTAGCAAGGCCCTCTTCAAGCAGTTGTGTTCCCTTGATCAGCACAGTGTAGGCCTTCTTGACAGAGAAATCACCATCTCTCCAAGCCCAATGATCCAAACCAATAGTGGGGCCCTCAGACCTAGATAGAGACTCCATCAAGTCACGATGCTCCTGCATACGTCGTTCAGAGAGTGCACCTGCAAAATTAAGCCTCCAACAGCCGTTATCCCAAAGATCTGCGACACGAGCACTTTTGTCCTCAGCTATAGCATACAAACGTGGGAAGCGGGAGGCTAGAGGTTCGTTGTTCATCCAGCCATCTTTCCAAAAGGAGAACGTGTTTCCATCACCTAATCTCGGACAAAGGAGTTGGGGAAGATCTGGGACAATTGCACGAATACCCTTCCACAGTGACGTCTCAAAACGAATGTTACGTATAGCATTAATAGAGCAGACCTCGACCCTGTATATGCGGCGTATGAGTCTTGTACATAAGTCCTCCTTGTCGCCCCAGATTCTCACAACCCATTTCAACAATAATGCACGGTTTACCAGCTCCAGCCTCGGCACACCAAGTCCCCCAGCCTCCTTCGGTAAAGTGACCGTCTCCCAATCCACAAGATGCAAGGCACGTCCATCCCCACCCGTCTTGCCCCAAAAAAACCGTCGCATGGTCTTCTCAAGCCGATTACGAATTCCTACCGGAAGAAGACTAGTAGATAAGAAGAAAATTGGGATTGCTGCCAGGACCGCCTTCACCAGAATCAAGCGCCCACCACGAGAGAGCAAAGAACCCTTCCATCCAGCCAGCTTTCTCTCCAGTTTCTCTACCACCGGTAGCCAGTCAGAAAGATGTAGACGACCACAACCCAAAGGGAGGCCCAAATATTTAATCGGTCTCGTATTACAAGGACATCTTAACTCTTCAGAACAAGCATCCTTTTCTTCCTCAGAAAGACCAAAAGGGATCATGCTAGATTTTTCTCTATTGATCTTAAGACCAGAAAGTTCACCAAATATATCCAAAACCAACGACATATTCCTTACCTCAGCATGCCCCCCTTCAATAAAGAAAATAGTATCATCCGCATATTGAAGAATCGGAATAGATATGTCCCCCAATGAATATCCCGCCGTGAGACCATGAGCCACAACTTGATTCACCATACGAGGTAAAACATCCCCTGCCAAGACGAATAGGAGCGGCGCCAGAGGGCACCCATGACGAACACCTCGCTGCGGCTGGAAGTATCCACCCTCGGGACGACCATTCACCAGAACTGAGTAAGATGCAGTGGTGACACATCGCTTCATCCAAGAGATCCACAAATCTGGAAATCCCCTTTTGGCCAACACCGACCATAAGAAACGCCAATCAACACTATCATACGCCTTGGAGAAATCCACCTTCCACAACACCCCATGAACCTGATGTCGTTGCCAGTCTGCGATAATCTCAGAGGCCATAACCAAGCTGTCGCCAATTTGTCTACCTGATATGAAAGCAGATTGAACTGGAGAAATCAGGTCCTGAAGGACCTCACCAAGCCTTTCAGCAAGAACTTTAGCAATAATCAGATAAATAGCATTAGAGAGAGCGATGGGACGGTAATCCTCCACACGTTCGGATGCCTCCTTCTTTTGAAGAAGAAATAACATAGCTTTATTGATTCTATTGAAACCTGCATTCCCCTTGCCAAACTCCTCCAGAACAGCAAAGACATCATCACCCACCACCTCCCAGAACTCATTATAGAAAAAAACAGGAAAGCCATCCGGTCCAGGCGCTCCCTCTCCATTTAACGAGGAGACAGCATTCTTCAACTCCTCTTTAGTGAAAGGTCTAACCAGGCGCTCGCTCTGCTCGGGTAAGAGGGTTGGAGCCCCTGTTCCCGCCCACCTCCATAGTCTCGGCACCTCCCTCCTTGAGAGCTCATGAAAATAATTCACTATCGCTCTCCCAATTTCCTTTTCACCCTCCACTCTCGACCCCCCTACAACCACCGCACAGATTAGATTTCTTCTTCTCCTTCCGCTAGCCACTGTGTGAAAGAACTTTGTGTTCGCATCACCTTCCCTGATCCATTTCTGCCTTGACCTCTGCTTCCATTCCACCGCCTTCTTCTTATCTTCAAGAGCAACGACCTTCATGAAATTCCCCCTCTCTTTCAGCTCTTCATCCATCAGATCTCTAGAGTCCTCCAACCTGTCCAGCCTCGCAATTCCTTCCTCTGCCATTTTTCTATTCGCCCTCCTGGCTTCTCTTACTTCACGCTTAAACATGCTCAATCTCTTCCTCAAACTGGCCAACTTCTGCGATAAGCACAAGGCAGCCGACCCCTCTCCATCCACTGACCTCCAGTGATCAGCAACCAGCTCATGGAATCCTTCTTCAAGCAGCCATGCCCTCTCAAATCTGAAAAAAGAGCGTGGTGTATCTTCCTCACCACTATCCCAAACCAGAGGAGAATGGTCCGATCTAGTCCTCGGACGAGAAGAAACACCACACATGGGGTATAACTGCATCATCTCTGTAGAGATCAGAAAACGATCTAATCTCGAACGGGATCCAGAATTTCTCCAAGTGTATTTAATGTCGATGGCGTCCAGTACCTCCAACTGCAAATCTCCCACTAGATCCACAAAATCTTGTGAACCTTGATCCTGTCCCCCCCGCATTCCTGGTCTGTCGGCCGCGAACAAGGTGACGTTAAAATCCCCAGCCACGATCCAAGCCGCATTAGGGAGAGATTCTCTCACTTCCCGCAGTTCTGCCCAGAGGTTCCCAAGTAGAGAGTGGTCAGTTGGCCCATAAACACAAGAAATCACTATCCTAGATCCAAGACGCTTCACGAGAAGCTCAACCGTCAACACGAATATGCCCCTTTTCTCCGATAGACAGTCAAACAGGTCCCCATCCCAAGCCACAACAGCACCTCCTGCACTGCCCACAGCATTTAGCACAGAGAAGTTGTTCACACGAGTTAGTCCGAGAGACTTCCATAATGAGTCTGGACAGTCACTGAGCTTTGTCTCTTGAAGGAATACGATATCGGCCAACCAGTCATTCAAAAGAGATCCCACAGAACCTCTTTTCTCGGGGTTTCCTAAACCCCGTACGTTCCATGATGCCATCTTCATTTGCAACCAACATCAATCCCGATGACAGGGATCACCCCCGCCACCTTAGCCAAGTTTAGCTTCTCTGATCTCCCTACGGCCAGCAGAGAATCAACAACAACACTCTCCTCTGTTCTTCTGCATCTCTCCTTCCTTGGTCTGTATCTCTTCTTGCGGTGTTGCCTACTATCTCCCACATCAAGGGCAACCACAGAGTCACCAATTGTTGGTTCCGCACCTGAGTCATCTCCCTCATCACCACTGCCCTCCACTTCCCCACCATGTGACAATAGGCCAGCAGTGTCCATTCTCTGAACAGATGAGTCTTTTGGCACGAAGAAACACCGCAAGTCAACTGACAACATTCTTGTATCACTGCTAGTCGCCAGAAGAGCTGGATGCATGACAGCAATATCCTCGTCGCATGTAGCCCCCTGATCAGTTGTAAACGAAGGACTTGGAGGACGAGTGACAACAGCAACCTTATCACAACCAGACCCATGCACGGGGATGTGTGGTAATAGAGGTACATTTGGAATTTGGCTCTCGAGCTGCATACCGTCCACGGGGGGATCAACCTGATCAGCAGAAGCGATAATGGGGAGCAAAGCCGTAGAGGAGACATCAACTGGATCCAAGTTGGTTGGTCCCAGTCGAGCGGAATATTCACACCTTGCCTCGATGGAAAGAGGAGCCCCATCGACGATAGTATCCGACTCCAAAGGTTGACCATGGTTCGGATGCTGGAACTGTGCGCATGACCCCAAAGGATTCCCTCCACAATTGGAAATGTGTGGCACACCAACGTCCGCACATGTTGGGGAGAAAAAACCAAATAGCATGATTTTACGGCCATCTATCTATGTATACATTCGTTGAAACTGCCTTTGCTATATCTTAAGTATTCCCTTGAACTTTATCATATGAGTGCATGTAAATTAAAACAAGTTGAGTTATACAATTGAGAACAACAGTGGCATAGTGCATCATATGTTTCTAGATATACTGTGGTCTTCCTGGGAGTACAAGTGAGTAGTTATCATATATGTTGCCTTTCATTGAAGAGGAGACAATATGAAGTTTGTGATTGGTATACTGGTAAGAACAGTTGGTCGATGTTTGAGTACATTTGGGTGAAATCTGCATCATGTTAGAATAATTAATTCTGTGTAGAAAATTGTTGAGCAAACTAATGGACCCGTCTACTGTAATTAATAATATATGAAAATCACATTCCTTGAGATCGATGAACCCTTTATTTAAAAAAAAATGAAATGAAACCTTTTGAAATGAGAAAAAAGGAACCTACACCTGGTTCTTTTTTTCATTATTTAGAACTTCTATCATCTCAATCAAAATACCAAATTTTAATGGTCTTAAATTGTTGAAATTGACTCCTTCTAGATGGCGTTAGGATTGTTTATTTTACATGAAACTTGAAACACAGATTCCTCTAAATATATTAAGCAAATACCCTTATGATTTCCTTAAAAAACCCAAACACAATGAAAAAAAAGACCGGATATAGATAATTAGTTACCTACACCTTCGGATGTAGACCCCCACTCCCTTTAAAAAAATACACATTCTTTCCATTTAAAATCATAACAACTGGGAAGAAAATGCTACATGAAGGCTTTGACAGGTTTTTTCAAAATAGGCCCCTCATGTACACTTGGAAGTTATCCCTTACGTCAGTAGATACATACAGCATGCTCCTTTGTGTATGTATTATTTCCCGCATTGACAAGACGTATACCAAAACAGCCAAAGACCACAAAAAAGAGGATCACGACCTCTGCACAGTATTCGCATTAAAATATGCAGACATGGGGTCCTTGGAATGGTGGGTTTGCCTGGAGAAGAAGAAACGCTCCCCCATGACACAAGGCTCAAGAACAAGACACCCCTCACTTTGCCCAATACACGCATGTATTTATATTATAATTATATGTGAATCTAGCATGGGTATCTATAGGCGAGATTTGCGCAAATATATCATGTTTTTTTTCAGAAAAGAAATATATTTATATTTATATATTTATATATGTGCAGGGTCTGTACAAACCCTAGAATCCATGGAGCACGTACGTACGTACGACGATGATATGTGTAATGAGTCGGGTTCTCCTTTGGGAAATAAAAGGGCTAGGGATTGACAGGCTCATCAGATATCAAAGGAAAGGAGAGAGGTGTGTAGAACAAAACAAATGCTATGGTCGTAGTGTGAAGTATAGGGTTCTTATAATTAGATTATGATGGTAAGAATGTGAGGGGGTCGCTATAGTGTATAGACCAATTACGAGTACCTTACCCTCTTGTGCAAGCAAAGGCCCGTTGTGGGGGGAAGCACAAAGGTCACGTCCATCCATTCCTATGTGACCGCACCAATCCCGGTGCACCCTCTGTGAACTGAAACCCACACATTTACATATGATTTCCATTGCTCGTTTAGTTAGATTCGATCGCGTAGGTCCAAAACTTGAAGTAAATGACATGGAATTGGAACAACCCATTTGCTGAGCTCAGAAAAAAAAGGAGAAGTTTTGGGTATCTTTTTTAATCTCCATGCAGTTTGTAAGTAGTGCAAGAAGCAAACAAAACACTAACAACAGAAGAAACTGATCGTTGATGCATTTAAGGATGTGCTGATCGACTTATTACTGTCTTAGTTCAATGCTAGATGATGAAGTGGGAATCGAACATTCTCATCTATTGAAGAGATTGGTAGAACAATGCTAAGGAATGAAGGAAACAAAAGCGGTGGGTGAATAGATTTCGAATTGTGGGTTTGGTCAGTCATCATCAACCAAAGCTAATGTCAAGAAGATTGCACTGAAGATCTAACTAACTAGGGTTTGTTTTTTAGGATTCTTTCCCACGTCCATGGCACCTCAAGGTCTTGGGTGGGGGAAGAATTGCGTACCGGCCATGAAGGCGCTGAGTGGTGCCGGGTAGAAGGAAGAAGGGTCCATCACCGAGGACGCAACGGCAGCTGCGGAACCTGCAGATGAGCCGGTGGCGGCTGCGGAAGCAACCGCCATCGGGGAGGAAGAAGATGCTTCCCCGTGAGGTCCCCCTCCTGCGTAGTCGGGTCCTTGGTCGTAGAGTAACCCCTTGAAGACGTGACCGCCAATGCTTACCGCTGTTTGATATGCGTACTGGTCCTCATCGGCATCGATCGAGCTCACTCGCACACATCGGAACACCGCTGGAGAGCTCACCTCTGGGGGGAAGGTGGTTGCAGCCTCCATACCTCCTGCCAACGATCAAATTATGCATGTACAAGCACTCCAATCCAATCTTGCAACTATTGGGGAGAAGAGTACAATACATGTGACGGGAAGGGGCGAGAAGAGAGAAAAGGTGGTACCTGAGGTGGAGGAGGTGTTAGTGGCGAGTCTTGTGACGGCGAGGGAGCCTGGGAGCTCCCTCGGCCGTTTTGAGGGCTCCCCACCGGTGGCCGCGGCGGTGCCGCGGGCATGCTGCTGCTGCAAAGCTGCCGTAAGCTGCTGCTGGCGCTCGCGGCGCTTCGCAGCAGGCACCCACGTGCTCTTGACGTGCGTGGGACACTGGAAGTTGCGACTCTTGCAGCACGTCCGGCACCGCATGTGCATGCAGTCCTTCTTAGCCTGGTTGCCGCAGTCCTGGCAGCTCATGCCTCCGCCGCTCCCGCGGGGGCCTCGCGAGACCCCCGAGGGAACTAGGGCGGTGGAGGCCGGAACCCCGCCGAGGGGATCATCGAGGAACATCCCCAGACCCGGGGGCGGAGCCCCCGGGTAGTAGTGGGGGTGGCGCTGGGGCTGGAGGTGAGGGTGGTGCTGCCATAGCTCGAAACCCTTGGTGTAGGCAGTAGTGATGTGGACGTCGTCGACGTTGCGATGCGAGCTCCCCGCTCCTCCGTGGTAGAGGAAGAGGCTCTCCGGGGGGATGGGTTCCTCGGAGGGGGGCTGGTTCTGGTTCCCACCTAGTGAAAACCCTGCCATTTAGATTTAGCCTCCTCCACCTCCATAGCCAGAGGGATCACACCTCCTCCTCCCGCATCTCTATAGATCTCACCTATATCTTTTGTGTTTATGTTGTGTTCTTTGCTTTCTAGCTCTCTCTCCCCCTCCCCCCTTCCCTCTCTCTCTGTGGCCTTTTGTTTGTTCTAATCTAATCCCCTTTGAGACGACGATTACTACTACCGCTACTGTAGGGGGATACTAGTAATCTGATGCCCAACTTTGATGGGTTCTTCTTCTTTGATCTCTCTCTTCACAGCTCCATACTTTTGTCGGCCCACACGCACGAAGTCGGCGTCTGCTGCCCTTTACGCAGAGAGAAGGCTATAAATAAATATGGGTATATGTGGGTTTTCCCACTCCTTTCCCCCTCCTTCTGAACAAGAGAGCGGCAGTTGCAGAACACTGCAAAACAGCAGAACCCAACAGAAGAAGAAGAGGAGGTGGAGAGAGAGAGAAAAGTGGCTTCTCTCTATCTATGTTTCCACTACTCTTCTGAGCAATTAAGGCGCGGAATTAGAGCACTGCAACGCCGCCGCCATGGAGACCTGCAACAGCCGGCGCTCTCCTCTGTCCATCTCTCTTTATGGCTCACCACACCCCCTCCCCTCTCCCCCCTTTTTCTCCACCACTGTAAACAGAGACTGTAACAGTGTATTTTGTACACGCGTGCTCGAATATGTCTCTCTATCCCTATACGTATGTATGATGTGTTACGACAAAGATGAGGTGAATGGAAAGATCCCTCTCTTTCTCTGCCTGTCGATCTATCTATATCTCTGTTGCAATTCCTATAATATGTATACGTGAATGATGTTGATGTTGATGTGGGTCTCTGCCGTTGGATTGAGATCGGAAGATAGGAAATGGTGTGTACCCCAGCTTCTGCTCCCAGTCCTCGCAACGCGAAACCCGCTCGTCCGCTGCTGCCCATGCCGTGCTTTATGGCAACATGCCAAGCTGTACCGTAGAAAGTTATGTATTTGGGTACGCCAGAGCTCGAGGATGTACCCTCTCAGATCGCTATTGTACGTACAGATTCATGTGTTCCCTGCTCATTTTAGGCGCCAAATATGGGGATCCGATCGTCTGATGTAATCCACTTTTACAGCCCCTGCTGCAATGAATGAGAGCCGTCAGATGAGGATCCGACGTTCAGAGGTGGCTGGGATAGTCGGTGCGGATGTCGAGGTTGGGGCGCGCATCTCGAGGGCTGGGAAGAGACATCGGATGCGGATCGGAGGGCTGGATCGTCTGCAGCAGAATCTGTTGTACAACAGACGATCCAAATTGCCAAATATGTGATGGCGTTATAATCCGTGCAACTAGTACCCGTAAATGATTAAATCTAGATTAATTGTTTCGTTGCTAGATTAGTCCGGATTAAACTGGAGGATAGTTACTGTTTTGATGTTTGGACAGGGGTTTTGGGTTGTAAGGATTTGTTTTGATTCGATTGCATTGAAGTTTGGAAAAGTTAGTAATTATTGTGATGTGATTGTATTGAAGTTTGGAAAGTGAATAGAAGTTGAATAGTTATAAATTTTAGATAATATGATCGTATAATAAATTATTATTTTATGGATTGGATGAAAGAAAATAATTTATTTAATGTATTAAAAAGGAGAGGGAGAGTAGAACCCACATGAAAGAGAAAGTATGGGTTTTGGGGAAAAATTCCCCCAAAGGGAGGGTTAAACTCCTTGCTGAACGCTATGGACTAGTTTGGTTACTGGGTTGAGTTGTGGTATTTTCTTGTGAATAGTAGTTGTTTGGATGGTTTCGAGAATTGGTAGAGGGTTGGAGTAAGGAATGTAATGTGATGTCACATTGATTTATGATGGAATTCCGACCCGGGTTTGGAGAGTGGTTTATCGGGTTACTACGGAATAACTCGAGGCACACCATGTGATTTGGATGTAGGATCGATGATGAGACGGGTGACGTCTCGGAGTGCGTATTGCAATAATTTCGTTGCTTATGACCCTCCCTCCACCTAAGAGAAATACGTTATTAGTGAGGTTCATCTTTACTTCTTATTTGATTAGTTTGAAGGATACAGTTTTCTTATCCGGACTTATTCATCAACCTAACATGACCTAGTTGATATATTATTGATGTAAAGGATTTGTTTTAGGTTTTTTCTTATTATCTAGGTAATTAATTAGTAATTATTTTATAAAATATAATCACTTAACAATCTTTCATGCAATTTATTTGAAATATTGGAAAATAATTTTGAGATAGTAAACTTAAGATTGGAGCTCCTATTCGAATTAAACTCATAATCCGAAAAAGCGTAGAGTTGTATTACATGTGAAGTGTACTGATATAGCACCATGGGTCTTGTATTTGAGAGAGAAATAGAGCACAATGCAAGATAACATGAGTACAATGCAAAATAATATGATAAACATACAAAAGGGGGGGGGGGGATGGAGAGAAATGTATGGTTTCTTCTTCTTAGGGTGTGTTTGGTATGCGGGTTACTTCGGGGTAAACTGGTAGGGAGTAACCCGTTTTTACGTTTTGGTGTTCGGATAGATGGTTAAACTGAGGGTGAGTTTGTTGTGATATGATTGTATTGAAGATAGAAAAAATGGATAGTTGTTGTGATGCGATTGTATTGGAGTTTAAAAAAGTAGGTAAAAGTTGAGTACTTTATATTTTTTAGATGATATAGTGGGATAATATATTATTTTTTAGAATAGATTAAAGATAAATGATTTATTTAATATATTAAAAAAGAGAGGAAAAATGAGCCCCACATGAGAGAGAAAAAGGGAGGTTTGTGGGGGTAAACCCCCCAGAGGGGGGAGGGGTTTAACCCCCTAGCTGAACATGGTCTTAGTGAATTTTTCTTCTCATGTTGTCGTGAGACATGATCGGCCGCTATTATATTATGCGTCTTTTCCTCCATGTTCTTTCATGGTAGTTGATTGTACATTGCTCTTCATCAGACTGCATCAAAGTGGGGCTTGACATTAACGAAAGGTTGCAACACAACTAATATTAGACAGTTCATGGTAAATGAAGACCACACTATTAGTGTAGATTTGAAGATGAAGTTCATGATGAAAATCTTCCATAGCTAAAAAGTGTGCCTTCACCTTATGACAATAATGGGTGAAGAATATGCTCACGTGAGAGAGGCTTGTGAAAGTACAAGAACGGAAGGAGATAAGAGATCTCACTTACCATACAATATAGTTGTTCTTGATTAACAATAGTCTTTTCGAAGTCATTGTCTTAGATAAGCTAATAGCGGTTTGAAAAAAAAATATAACGGACAATACTAGTACAAATCTCTAACAAGCAAGCTATAGCTAGAGAAAAAGTTGTATGGTTTAAGGAAGACTAAAGGAAAAAAGGTAAAGGCACATGTAGATGTGGTCAACAAGATTCTAACGAAAACTTATGAAGAAATTAAGGATATTTTTTCTTCGAGGAGGAGGATCAAATCCTCTATTAATGATTATATTGTGATGATATTGCTATATGGAAAAGAGATTGTACATTGGAGTATGAGTATTGATGAAGTTTGATACATGAGGTAACAAAATGAAGGTCTTAGGATGACGATATATAGCAGATGTTGTAGATTTTAGAAAGATGGGATTTATAGATTAACTCAAGTCAAGGAATCTTATCAAATGCTTATATTATTACGAGGAGGAACACAATCCAATTTTTTTTGAAACATGTGAAAAAGAAGAGAAAGAAGAATATTTGTGATTTATACATAGATTAAGAGGAATCCACTATAATCTGCGAGGAGGACTTGCTAGCATGCTTAAGAGAGGCGAAGGCAGATTTAACTTGACATGTTAACTTCATGTTTGCTCATCAAATACTAGTTCAACACATGATTGTTACTTAATGAGGGGATGCCCATGATTACAATAAAAGATGTTTATTACATTAAAACCTTTGGATCGTTGCATTTTTTCATGATTGACAAGGGGTTGTGAATTTTGAAAGGTTCCAGATTCCGTGAGAATTAATCGAGTCACAAAGACATCCAGTTACTATTAAAGGGAGAGATCTTTGAGCTAAAGGGAAGTTTGACCTTGCACATCACAGAATCATGATATATACAAATAAATTTTAAAAATGGGCGCTCATTGTATTTTCCTCCAAATGTCTACTCCATGAGAAGAGTAGTATCGCTAAGTGAATTGGATGAACTACTGAAAAAATTTATATTTATACTCCCATTATAATTTTATACATTGATAAGTGTGACGAGTGTCAAACTCAGGAAGGCAAACTATTTAAAATAAGATAGTATTGTAGAGTTATTTAGGTTGATAGGGTTTTCTAATTTTTTAGGGATATTGATGTTTTATAATTTTATGTATTTTATATAGTACATAAAGATTATACAATATAAGTAAAGATACTATATATTAATGGTATAATGATGAATCCACGATTCATCGCCTTTATTCTTTTATTTTAGCATTATTTCCTTAGTCAAATACCTGTAAATAACCACTAATTTCATAAAATTATCATTTTGCATACATTTGTTAATTATTCATTTTTAACACTTTTTGTAAATAAATAAAAGAATAAAGGAGAAAAGAAAAAGAAAAGGAGGTATTTATGCAATAAATACAGACTGACCCAAACCCCGAGAGAAGGTCAAGACTTGACCTGATCGACCAGGAATAAAGTAGGGGGAGATAAGGTTGTCTGTCAGAAAATCCAAAAAAATAACTTGTACATATTTTTCATGTATATATGTATAAAACTTACATTATTTTATTTGTATATAATTTGACCTCAAATCACTTATTTTTGTAAATAAGAGTTGTAAATAAATTTGTATTGTAAATAATAAAAATATTTGTAAAATAAAAAAATGTATATAATGTAAATAATTACACCCAGAGAAAGCCGTAATGCAATAATTGAAACATCAATTCCGGCTCCATACAAGCTCAAATCGAACCAAACTCACTTCCATAATACTATAAATTAAATTATCTTTCAAATGGCTGTGGTTTCGCATTTTTTGGAGTTACGGTTAAAAAGTCGGTCTTCTGGGGTGTATTGTGCAGTTTACCCATGTATTTGTGTATATAATTATTAATATTTATTTTTACTTAATGTATATTTTATAAATATTGTTTTCAATAAAAATAAAAATTAAAAAAAAATTAAAATAAAAAAAATCTTGTATACAAATTGTTTCCTTATTTGCACCTATGTACATTATATCATATGTATATAATACATGTATGCCACTAACTTCCATTTATAAAATCCACCAAAAAAATTAATTTCCTAACATTAATTAATTCATTTTATTTAATTTCGAATTTTGTATTTAATCATTTGATTTTATTTGATTTATGTGACTTAATAACCTACCATATATACATGATTTGATTTCGTACCTTTAATGGCCACCATTAAGGTGGCCAATTAATTTACAATTAATTTATTTCGAATTTCGTAATTAATTATTTATTTAATTTATTAATTTAATTATTTTATTAATTTTTCCAATAAACACATTCCTTTTTTGTAAACATTTTCCTTTTTTGTTTTTTACCTCTTTTTAATGGGCTCCTCCTCCATCATTCAAACTTGATCAATCTTTGGCGGAGAGGAGCCCAGTTTCCGAGAGAATTCTTGTTGAAGAGGGTCCTAGCCTCCGATCCAGTCGGTGACAGAGGCGCGAGCTTCGTCGAGGCCATCATGGCTTGTCCGATCCCCGAGGTGAGATCCACTTTTACTTGTTTTTCCTAGGTAATCGTAGAGTTAGATCTTAGCGTAGGAGTAGGAAGTAGTTTTTAGATTAAAATTTCCACCACATATTTTCCGCCTCGAAATCGATTTCCATCTCATTTTCCGATCCCTACATATTCACGTTCTACCTCGCACGATCTTCCACCTCCGATCACGCACAGTGACCGGAGCCTCTAGATCTATCTCTCACCACATCAAGATCCAACCATTCACACATCCATTTTTTGTATATAAATAAAAATAAAAAAAACAACATAAAATTGTTTTCCTGTTCATCTAACACTTGTTTTTGCAGGAAAATAAAAAAAAATAGTTGTTCTTCATTCTTCTCTAACATCTATTTTGCAGGATAAAAAAAAATATTATAGTATTTTTCTAACAAGTTGTTTTGCAGGTCAAAATAAAAGAAACAAAAAAAATTCTTTTTTTATTCCGATTACAATTCCTGTTTTGAAAAAAATAAATAAATAAAAAAAAGTTTTTATTTACTTTTTACATTTATAAAAAAAATACAAAAAATACAAAAAAATACAAAAAAAAATCGCTACAGGCTCCAGCCGCCCCTCTCCGCCGACGCGCGGCGCCGCCCCGCGCGCCCTCCTGTGCCGATCCATCGTCTCCCGCACGCCGCTGCCGACCTACCCCACGCGCGGCCGCACCGTCGTCCTGCTCTTCCGCCTTGGCCGCGGCAAACCAGCGCCTCCCCAGCGATACTCTCCAGCGGGCGGCCTAACCTCCCCAGCGGACTTCCACTCCAACCTCCTGCCCGCGCCAAGCCCCAGGCGGGCGGCGCTCCCTCCAGCGGGACCCCCTCGCGCTCTCCAGACCGCCGCTTCACCGCGGCCGTGCTTGGCGGCGCCACCCCTCGTGCGCCCATCTCGCCACAGCCTCCCCCGCGCGCGAGCTCTAAGCCGACCTCCAGATCTTCCCCCGCGACTTCCTCTCCGGCGTAGCCGCCCAGCGTAGCCTCCGCGCCACCGGCTGCGCGGCATCCGTCAACCCAGGCGCCGATCCTCCAGCCCGCCGATCTCCTGTGCTCCTACCCATTTGCGGCGGCGGTTGCATATTGCCTCCCTCCTTTCACGTGAACATAAGAACCCTAGGGAGGGCTCAATTAAAAGAAAAGAAAAGGGGGAAACTTACACCATACCCCTCAGAAGGTTTTTCAAATTGCAAAAGAGCCCCTGCAGTACAAATCAAGTCACATGTGCGTCACATGCTTCGTGGGTAATTTTTACTTTCCACCTGTTCTTTATCTCCTGTTATTTTATGGTGGCATACTTTGATAAATTGCAGTGTAGTCCATATGTTGCATACTTTAATTCGCATGTCATTTGATTGAGATAGATGGTATTTCTTGTTCAATAAATTCTGAGAAATTTTGTATATGATCCTGATATGTGCTTTTAATCTTGTATAAAATTTTCATTGCATTTTATTGAGGTTTTATATATTTAAAAAATCAAAAACAGTGTATTTTTGTGTCTTTTTCTCTGCCTACACTTAGAAAATTCAAAAAAAATATAAAAATTGTCTAAAAATTTCACAAAAATTTCTGTAACCGTGTTTTGATGTCTTTTATTATCTGATCATTTTTTGTGCATTTTCCATATATAAAATCTCCAAAAAAATTGTAAAATACGAAAAAGTGTGGGTTCTTTGATTTTATCCATTTTCTTCATTTGTGCTTGTTTTAAAATACAAAAAAATATAAAATTCAAAAACCACTAAAAAATTAGCTTTTCCGAAATTTGACTGCTTAGTTTTTTAAATCGTGCTCCTTGTGTTCGACCCTGGTCGCTATACCAGGTAAAAAGAATAGCGAAAGACCGCTTACATCTGTTTCATTGATTTCTATCTTTTCTCAAGTGGTTTTATTTATTTTTCTCGTTGACCGAATCGTGCTGTTGAGAACGACGACACACATTGTGATTTATTTTTCACCTTACTCGCATCGATTTTCGTGTCACCATATAAGCATAATTTATATGTGTGTGTATGGTACTAGATATAGGTGTACATATGTATGTATAGTTATAATATGTATTTGTGTATAATGTTATATATTTTTATTTATTTATATTTTTCATGTTTTTATTTCCTAATCTTTAATTTTTTAATTTTTATTTTTTACCATCTTTTAATATTTGAAAAAGAATTAGGTAGAATAGAATATATACAAGTAAAATAATGTGTTCTTTTTGTAGTTTTAAAATATTGATAAAATATGAAAATTTAAATTTGAAATGTTTTTATTTATTTTGTATAATTTGTATAGTATTTTAAGATTTTTATCGGTTTTTATTTGATTTAAATTGGGAAAATGTATTATTTATAAATAATATAATTTTTATTCATTTTACAATTCTAATAAGAATCAAAATTTCTAGTTTTTATTTTTAATGCATGAAAAATTTCAACATCTTTCAAATGATATATTATACTATCTATATGATTGTTATTTGATTGTATATTATTTTCATAATATTTATTTGAATTTTATTGTTTCTATTTTTTATTTTTATTTGATTTTGTATCTGTTTTAGTATACAATAATGTTGTATTAAGATAATTTTTTTGAATTTTTAGATGAATATTTGAATATTTATGTTTTTTTAAAGTTGAAAAGCATTTCTTAAGGCTATTTTTGATTTATTAAGAATAGTAAATGAATATATATTTTAAAACTTATTTAATTTGTAGTGATATATAATAGCATATATTTAATAATATGTTGTTTTACTTGTATTGTGCGTATTTTGTTTATGATAGAATTTAGTATTATTTATTTAATCTGTAAACTAGGGACCTAAATGTTGTTTGGCTAACTTAAAGTAAACTCGTGCAATATTAAAATGATACTTGGTTAATCGGTTTATGCCGGTTCGGTTCGATTAAGTAAATTTTAATTAACCCTTCCAATTCAACATATTTTTTTGGCCCGGTTTAACCAGGTTCAACCGAAGTTGAACCGCATTTAATTTTTAAATTATTTAAAAATTTTATTGGTAGTAGGAGTTGAACCCATGACCTTTAATTACCCATTTCACACTTCTAACCAACTACACTAACACAATTTTTTGCATTTATTGGGTTTTAAATATAATTAAACTATTATCTTGTTATCGAGCATCTAGTCCAAATAATATATATATATATATGATATGTATGATATTTGATGGTGTATAAGAAAAATACTTTATGTATAGTGTGAAATATATACATTATCTATGTATTTCATATATATTTCAAGTATATTAAGTGTATAATATATATATATATATATATATATTATTCCATTTCGAATTTGATTAGCCGGTTCAACTACTTTTTTTTCACCGGTCCGATTTAATCTGATTTTAAATAATGCTGACATCATCATCCGGTTGAATTGGTTTGATTATATGGTTCGATCCGATCCGACCATTTCAGCAAGGTTTCCGATTCGGTGTCCGGTTCGGTTTCAAAAACCTTGGAAAATAGAGACAAATGAAGAAAAAGATGGGGGTTGGTGCTGCTCTTGGTACTGCTTCGTTGCTACCGATCCTCCACATGTACCAATCTGGTTGGACACTGCAGTTTGGTTCACACAAAGATGGAGGCTCGGATAACGGTGCAGGATGAGTACAGTCTGTCCGATGAAACTTGATGTAACGGTCTGCAACTTGGCACTAATGAACCGTGGTGATTAGGTGGTGTCGTTTGTCATCAATGACTTGGATTAAGTGCCTTCAGAATAGATCTCTTCTGTTGAATGGGTGATGAATACCCATTCATCACTCTTTATTCTTATATTTTAGCTACAAAAACCTATGCAAATGCATGTAGATATGTGTAAATAGGAATAATTAGCAGAAGCATGCATGTTTGTAAATACCTATAATTAGCATGTTTTTGTGCAAAAATAAAAGAATAAAGATGAAAAAGAAAAAGAGGGAAATATTTAGAATAAACATTGAGCAACCTAACCCAAGGGAGGGCTCAGCATGGGCCTGACCGCATAAAAGCCAAGTAGAGGGAGATAGGGGCTCATGTGTATATATATGTGTAAATAAATAAAATTATATTTTCCTCACCCAAAAATATGCTTGTATATATATTGTGTATATATTTAGAAAATACTAAAAACAAAATAAAAATCTAAAAACCAAAAAGACCAAAGATATCCCTTCACCATGTATATAGACCATCCTCCTACATGCATTTAACCTTATAAATAAATTTATTTATTTTCAAAACTTTTTGTAAATATTCTATGTTATATATTGTAAATAAACTAAATAAAAAGAAACAAAACAAAAATCAAATAAAAATAACAAAATTAAAATTTCAAAAATATATTGTACATATGCCATGTACATAGTGTACATAACTATTTATTTCCCTTATGTACATAAATAATAAAAATAAAATAAAAATATCTTTTTATTCCTCATTTTATCCTATAAATAAATAAAATATAAAATAGGAATAAAAATGTATAAAAATAACTAATAAAAAATCAAAATTAAAAACCCTATATTGTATATATACCTATGTATAGCTATACTATGTAAATACCTTATTTTTATTTTGAAAAATTAATTAAAAATCACCAAAAAATAGAGAAAAATAAAATAAAAATATTTTATGTTTTAAGTTTTTATTAATTCGATCATTTTCTAGCCTAAATAAATAAATCAAGTTTTATTTGCTTGGCGGGCTCTGATTGGTCCGCGGGGGATTGTTGACCCCCGGTCAACTCTCCCCCCAGGACCACCAGAGCCGGGTATGTCGTGCCCGACCCGATTTCACCATTTTCCACCCGCCTGACCCGGCCGCCATTTACCCAAACCCCGGGCTCCGATTAACCTCAGACCATCCAGGACCCTGGCCCGGGGTGGGTTTGGAGGATCCGAGTTCCGTGCCACCCGCCCGACCTCCTTCTTCTCGGACCCTCCACCATATTTAAAGTCGTGACCGGCGACCTATTCACGTCATCTTTGATCTTCCCCTCGGCGCCTGTGAGCTCCTCCATCATCCCTGAGTGACAGCCGTGGATCCTTGGAGTCGCAGCGAGGCCCGGGCAGCCGGGAGTCACTGATCCGGTGGTAATCGCCGCCGTGCGCCGCCACGAGCGCGCTCAGCCTCGGGGAAGTGATGAATACCCATTCATCACTCTTTATTCTTATATTTTAGCTACAAAAACCTATGCAAATGCATGTAGATATGTGTAAATAGGAAAAGTTAGCAAAAACATGCATTTTTGTAAATCTAGATAATTAGCATGTTTTTGTGCAAAAATAAAAGAATAAAGATGAAAAAGAAAAAGAGGGAAATATTTAGAATAAATATTGAGCAACCTAACCCAAGGGAGGGCTCAGCATGGGCCTGACCGCATAAAAGCCAAGTAGAGGGAGATAGGGGCTCACATGTGTATATACTTGTAAATAAATAAATAAATATATTTTCCTCACCCAAAAATATGGTGTAAATATTTGTGTATATTTTGTACATATTTAGAAGCTATTAAAAACAAAATAAAAACTTAAAAATCAAAAAGACCAAAAATACCCTTACACCATGTACATAAACCACCTTCCCTATTTATTTAACCTTATAAATAAATAAAATTATTTTCCAAAACTTTTTGTAAATAATCTATGGTATATATTGTAAATAAAATAAATAAAAAGAAACAAAACAAAAATCAAATAAAAATTACAAAATTAAAAATGCAAAAACATATTGTACATATGCCATGTATATAGTGTACATAACTATTTACTTTACCCATGTATATAAATAATAAAAATAAAATAAAAATAGCCTTTTATTCCTCATTTTACCCTATAAATAAATAAAATATAAAATGGGAATAAAAATGCATAAAAATAACTAATTAAAAATCAAAAATAAAAAAAAACCTATATTGTATAAATACCTATGTATAGCTATACTATGTATATACCTTATTTTTATTTCCAAAAATTAATTAAAAATCACAAAAAAATAGAAAAAAATAAAATAAAAATATTTTGTGTTTTAAGTTTTTGAAAATTCGGCCATTTAAAGGCCCAAAAAAATCAAATAAAAGTTTAAGGCTTGGCGGGCTCTGATTGGTCCACGGGGGATTGTTGACCCCCGGTCAACTCTCCCCCCAGGACCACCAGAGCCGGGTGTGTTGCGCCCGACCCGACTTCACCATTTTCCACCCGCCTGACCCGGCCGCCATTTACCCAAACCCCGGGCTCCGATTAACCTCAGATCATTCAGGACCCTCGCCCGGGGTGGTTTTGCCAGATCCGAAGCCCGAGCACCTCGCCCGATCACCATCTTCTCGGATCTTCCACAGTATTTAGTGTCGTCACCGGCGACCTATTCACGCTATCTCTGGACTCCTGCTCGCCGCCAAGGAGCTCCTCCAGACCACCCGAGTGACAGGCGAGTGTTTTGGAGTGGAAGCGAGGCCGGAGTTGCACAGAATCCATTGATCCGGTGGTAATCGCCGCCGTGCGCCGCCGCGAGAGTGCCTGAGCCTCGTGGAGCACGACGACCCCTTGAGGCAACGACCGGGAGCCTCCTTGGCTCCAGCCCAGTCGACAGCAGCCATCAGGTAACTTAGTTAGGCCGTAGATTAGCGTAGCGTTAGATTTTTCCATTTCCGGTAGTGTAGCTCCGCCGCCTCCGCCAGTCGTCTCCGTCCACGCATTTGACCATCCGACCAGCCCACCACCTTCGTCTAACTCCTCGCCACCTGCTCCGCCCCTCCATTCCCCCTGGCTCGTCCCGGAGCAGGGTTACGGGTCTCCTCCCTCCGCCGCTCGCCGGAGACCCTCCACTCCGCCTCACCGTTCACTTTCCGCCCGCTCTGACGGGTCGAGGCAGTTTGCCCTCGACCCCTCTTTCTTTCTGTGCAGGTCTTCAGGTCCATCGACCTCATCTGGAGGTCGGAGCTTCAGAGCACAGTAGCTCCCGTTCTTCGACGTCGCCGGAGCTCTCCTGAGTTCCTCGCCTCCATCGGAGCAGTGCATCAGGTGCGGACCTTCATGGCGAATCTTTCTAGCATCTCCTGAGCACCGGACGAGGACTCCAGCACACGCAGAGGGCCGGCGAACTTCGCCGGCCGCCAGTTCCTCCAGGTCCTTCGTCCACCGTCCGATCGACCCCGCTGCCCCAGTTTAGATCTCGACCGTGTACCCACGGGGCAGCCCTCACCATCGGATCTCCCTGGGGTCGATCTGCACCGTTGAGCGACGAGGTTAAGGCACGACGCCCCTCAGCCTTCCGATCTAGCACGTGGCTGCACCTCGTCCATCCGATCCGAGCCCGGTTCTCTTCGAAGACCCACGTCGCAGCTCCTTCGTCCGATCATCCACGTGGACACACACCAGCCGTCGGATCGCGCCGAGGGGTCCTTTGGGTTTGCGGCGCGCCATCACGTCCATCCAATCCGCCACGCGTCGCGCATCCGTCCCTCGACATTAATAAAGGAGTAAATTATCTGTAGGCCCCTTTACTTTATGCATTTAGTTTTTAATCCTGTAAATAAGTAGTTTAGTTCTTTTATTTTTGTGAAATTTGCACTGTGGACCTTCTAGTTTATGAAAATTGCATTTATGCCCCTGCCTGTTGTGGACACGTGCATCGACACGTGATTATTTGGTGTTTTTGCATCTTTGGCCCTGCGTTTTTGCCCTATTACGTTTCATATTTTTAAAATTAGGAATTGCAATTTAGTCCTTCCAAGCCTGAGTCACGCGTATCGTACGTGGCCTGGAGGGTTATTTGCACTCCTATACCTCTACTTTCTAGGGTTGTTATTCCAGGGACCCAGAACTTTATATTAATTGCAGAAAGGTCCCTGTGCCCTGTTGCTTTTGTTATTTTTGAATAACATATCAAACCACCTCCAAATTCGATGAAAATTTGATACATGGCTCCTGCCATGTTGTAGGATTTTTGAGAATTTTTGAGGACATTTTTGATTTTGTTTAGTATTTTTAAAAATTCAAAAACATCTATTTTAGCTACTGTCTAGGTTTAAAAATCCCAAAAAAATATAAAATCACCCCCAAAAATTCTAAAAAAATTAGCTACTGTTCTTTGTTTGTTGTTTGATTTTCTAGCCAATTTTGGCTATTTTTCATCACTTAAAAACCCTAAAAATTGAAAAACACCTAAAAACTCATAAAAATTATAATAAATAATCTAAAAATCCAAAAACAATAATTTTGGTGCCCAAATTTTCCTTGTTTTCTCTAGAATACAGGAAAATTACCTCCAGGGGCCTCTGAGATCCTTAGATATTTTATCTTTGGGTTTTGGGCCTTGCTGGACAGTACCCTTTCTTTTTTGCACTGTTTGATTTTTAGAAAATAAAATATACCTTATAAAAATCCCAAAAATTCACCAAAAACACTTAAAAACCTAAAAAACATAAAAACAATTTTTCTGGAATTTTTGCTTGATTTTTGGTGTGTTAAATAAATTGCCAAAGTGTGTTTATATTTGCCTTCTTTTATTTTCTTTATATTCTAAAATCCTAAAAAAAATATAAAAATTATTAAAAACCACTAAAAAATACTTTTCTTTGATTTTATTTTCTTTTTACTACTTCGTAGGCCCTAGGCCAACCCGTGCTCCTTGTGTTCGACCCTGGGAGCTATACCAGGTGAATCTCATAGCTAGACCGCTCTCGTTTTTGTTTTGATTGATTTGACCTATTTTGAGTGGTTGAATTTTTTTTCTTGATATACATGGTCTGATTGCTTGGGTCACAACGACCCGATTTTTGTACCTCATACCCTAGTGATCAGGCCTGTTATCAGGAAGCGACGCCCCCTTGCAGGCAATGACCAGAAGCTCGCCGAGCTTCAGCCCAGTCGACAGCAGCCATCAGGTAGCTTAGTTAGGCCATAGATTAGCTTAGTTTTCGATTTTTCGCATTTCAGTAGTTTAGCTCCGCCGCCGCCGCCAGCCGTTTCCGTCCATCCATCTGTCCATCCGACCAAGCCACCACCTTCACCTGACCCCTCTCCACCTGCTTCACCCCTTCATTCCCCCTGGCTCGTCCCGGAGCAGGGTACCGGCTCTCCTCCCTCCGCCGCTCGCCGGAGAGCTTCCATTTCACCGCACCAGCCACCTTCCGCCCGCTCTGACGGGTCGAGGCAGTTTGCCCTCGACCCCTCTTTCTTCTTGTGCAGGTATCCAGGCCTATCGACCTCATCTGGAGGTCGAAACTTCAGAGCACAGCCGCTCCAGGTCGTCGACGTCGCCGGAGCTTTCAGGAGCTTCTCGCCTTCATCAGAGCAGAGCATCGGGTGCGGGGCTTCACGGCGAAGCTTTCCCGCACCTCAGGAGCGGTAGACGAGGACCATCGTGCGCACGGAGGGCCGGCGAAAGTCGCCGGCGACCAGTTCTTGCAGTATCCTTGTCCGCCGTCAGATCGTCCTTGGTGCTCCAGATCAGATCGTGTCCGTCCATCCTCGGAGCAGCATCCACCGCCAGATCTTACGAGGATCGATCTTCACCGTTGAGCCATGAGGTTAAGCCACAACGCCCCTCAGCCATCTGATCGAGTACGTGGCTGCACCTCGACCATCCGATCCGAGCCCGGAGTCCTTTGCAGCCCCACAACGCACCAGAGCCATTGGATCTGCCACGTGGGAGCATTACAGCCATCGGATCGATTCGAGGGTCCCCTTTGGTGTGCGGCGCGTCAACTCAGCCGTTCGATCTGCCACGCGTCGCGCATCCGTCCCTCGGCATTAATAAAAGGGTAAATTACCGTAGGCCCCCTCTTAGTTCATGTTTTCAGATTTAGTCCTGTAAATATTTTATGCATTTTATTTACGTAGGGTAAATTGCACATTGGACCTCGTGCTTGTTGATATTCGCATTTATACCCCTGTTTGTGTGAGCCACGTGCTTCGTCACATGTACTTTTGGTTTATTTGCAGTATTAGTCCTGTAGTTCTGGTTGGTTTATGAATGAATGAATACTTTCTGGTAGTTGCATATCTACCCCTGTGAATGTTTTATTTCCACATGTGCTGATTTTAGTGGGTTAATTGCATACCCGTCCCTGGACTTTTAGGTACGAGTTACCAAAAGGTCTTAGGACTTGGTTTTTATTACCAGAAGGTCCCTGAGTGCCCCAGGCACGCGCCACGTGCGTGACTTGCTGGGTTATTTGCACCTAGACCCCCAGAGTTTTGGGTATTTGCACTTAAGTCCCTGTGCACTGTGCCCTCTTCTTGATTTTGAATAAAATATCAAACCACCTCCAAATTCGATGAAAATTTGACACATGGCTCCTGCCATGTTGTTGGATTTTTGAGAATTTTTGAGGACAATTTTGATTTTATTTTCTTTTTTTAAAAATTCAAAAACATATATTTTAGCTACTGTCTAGGTTTAAAAATCCCAAAAAAAATATAAAAACAACCCCAAAAATTCTAAAAAAATTAGTTACTGTTCTTTGTGTGTTTCTTGATTTTCTAGCCAATTTTGGCTAATTTTCATTGAGTAAAAATCCTAAAAATCTAAAAACATCTAAAAACTCATAAAAATTATAATAAATAATCTAAAAATCCAAATACAATAATTTTGGTGCTCAAATTTTCCTTATTTTTTCTAGAATACAGGAAAATTACCTCCAGGGCCCTCTGAGATCCTTAAATATTTTATTTTTGGGTTTTGGGCCTTGCTGGACAGTACCTTGTCTTTTTAGTACTGTTTGATTTTTAGAAAATAAAATATACCTTATAAAAATCTCAAAAATTCACCAAAAACACCTAAAAACCTAAAAAACATAAAAACAATTTTTCTTGAATTTCTGCTTGATTTTTGGTGCTTTAAATAAATTGCTCAAGTGTGCTTTTAGTTGCTTTCTTTTATTTTCTCATTATATTAAAAATCCAAAAAAAATAAAAATTATTAAAAACCACTAAAAACATTTTCTTTTCTTTTCTTTTATTTTATTTTTACTACTTCGTAGGCCTCTGGCCAACCCGTGCTCCTTGTGTTCGACCCTGGGTGCTATACCAGGTTAATCTCATAGCTAGGCCGCTTTCTTTTGTGCTTGATTGATTTATTTGCTCGAGTGGTCTGATTTTTCTTGATATACTAGTCTGAGTGACTGAGGTCGCAACGACCATTTCTATACCTTTACCTTAGTCATCTAGACGGTCATCAATGAGCTACTAGATCGTCACCTACTGCTCCATGTGAAGAACATTGATGAACCAACCCTAAATGAACTTTGATAATTGAAATTCCCCTTGACTTTGATCGAATT
The DNA here is from genome assembly GCA_037367405.1 of Ottelia alismoides. Taxonomy (NCBI): domain Eukaryota; kingdom Viridiplantae; phylum Streptophyta; class Magnoliopsida; order Alismatales; family Hydrocharitaceae; genus Ottelia; species Ottelia alismoides. The sequence goes on along the minus strand of JAZKJV010007887.1, from coordinate 755,566 downwards.
TCCCTTTGATTAGTCTCATAAAATTTGCCTGGAGATTTCTCCTATCTTGGTTTCATGACTAAAGATGAAGTATCGACTAATGGTGTGATCTGTGGTGCGATCAGATTCTCATAAACGACGGGTTGATGGTGTGATCTGCGGCTGTGAGGCACGTCAGTGGTCTGAACACTTCGAAAGGGTGGAGCCCTCGATCTGATGCGAAGGTCAACTCGGCTGCAAGGGGTCCGTGCTCTCTATGAAGGTTTTGGTGATCAAGTCTAGCTTGCGATGAACATCGCACTTCAGGTTGAAGGAAGTGCCAGGTGCAGGATGAGATCCGAATCATTCAAATCTCCAGATGGTATTCGAATCGGCCATGAATCAGATATGAGTGGTTGAGGCACTACGGATCTTTGATGAAAGTGAATCAGCTAGAGATAGAATTAATGCTAGAAGTGGAACTCCGATGATCGGTGCTTGTACTCAGGTGTAGCGACTCAAAGATGCTTTCCAATCCGTGCTAATCAATCTACGAAGACCTACAAACATATAGGATGACTTGAGACAATCATCCCGATCTCAAAACAACATGGAACTGGTGAATAGAGGAGCTAACTATGATGAGAAAAAGCTCCAAGCTCGAATCACCGTATGTGATCGGAGATGAGTAGATATGGCTAGATAGCTTAGGAAACAGAAAGGATTGAAGGTGAGATGGATTAGAAATGATTTCGGATTTAATTGGAAGCAATTTTGTGGGGAAATCAATGAGAAGAATGAAGAGAATCAGAGAGAATGGAAGAATTGAGGAGAAAAGAAGACGGATCTAACCTGGATAGAGGATGGAAGAGGTGGATGGTATTGTCGGTGGATGCCAGGGGATGTAGGCATGAACCTCATGTTCATCGCCTCGCCTTGCGGCAGAAGGAGGCTGGACCGCGACTGGGCGAAGCCACACACCGGCAGTGATCACGGCCGCTCTTCTCCTCCTCACTCGACAACGGAAGGATCAAGGGTTCCTATCACTAACCCTTCACACTACCTTGGAGCTCTAGAAAAGATGAGATCAAATGGCGGATCCCTCGCTCAATGGAGATTCGACTCTATTTATAGCTGAGATTTCATGAGGCCCAAGGAAATGGATCCGATCACCGGCTGATGGATCTGATGACCATGGCGGTTGGAGGAAGGGTCGGCCAACGGCTGACCGTTGAGGCGTTTGGTGGAACAGAGAGGAGGAGGTGTGACGGAGCTTGAGGAAGAAGAAAGGGCGACGAGGGAGAAAGGACGTGCAAGAGAGAGTAATGAGAAGTAAAAAATTAAATTAAATTAACTAAATTAAATAATTAATAATTATATTAATTTAACCAATAATTAGATAATTAATTGTAGAATTAAATAAGTAATTAATAATTAAATAATTAGATATATATATAATTATTGAAATAAATAAACAACTTAATGACTAATTAAATAATAATAAGTAATTAAATAATAAATAAAAATAAATTTAATCTAATTTAATTTAATATTACATTATTAATATAGTATATAAATATAATAAATAACACATATTAAATAATATAAATTAAGGTACATTGTACAATATGTATACACCAATATGGTCCCAAAATCCACATTTTTCATATTAACTCTATTTTAGCGAAATCGGGTCATTTGGTAGATAATTAAATAAAACGGACTCTAAAACTAAGTTTGCCCAATTCAGAGTTCATATGACCGAGTTATGAGGTCTGGAAAATTTAGGTAACGACTTCGTGTCTTAGATATTTATTGGCATTTTGACTTAAGTTATATTTTTATATTTTTTTAATGATTTTTAGAAACATTTTAGAAAAGAAATTAAGTTAAACGGAGTTACAGATAATTAATTAGAAAATTGTGAAGTTTCTATAGATTGTATATATAGACAATGTGGCCCAAATGTCAAAACTCACTCATTTTATTCTAATATTTTTTGATATTTTTAATAAATTGTATTTAGTATAAAACGAAGTTTAAAAGTGAGTTTGATCAATATGAAGTTTTCTATAAATAGTTATGAACCTTGGAGTCAGCTTTTATGACTTTTTCGGTTCATCATAATTAATTATTTTAATATTGGATATTTTTGATATTTTTATAAAATAATTTACATTTTTGGAGAAACTTATGTAAAGAAAGTATTTTGATTTGAAATTTTCTTGATGATAAATAAATTAGGTGAAATATTTACAAGGTGAAAAATGCATTTATATACAATTATGGTCTCGATTTTCTTTTTTTTTATACATTATGATCCTTATCTCCCCTTATTTATTTTATCGACCAAGTCAATATCGACCCGGTCTTGGGTTATGGTCAGTCAGTCTGTATGTATGTATATTATACATTGATGAATCCACGATTCATCGCCTTTATTCTTTTATTTTAGACTCTTTTCCTTAGTCAAATACCTGTAAATACTCATTAATTTCATAAAATTACCATTTTGCATGTATTTGTTAATTATGCATTTTAACACTTTTTGTACATAAATAAAAGAATAAAGAAGAAAAGAAAAAGAAAATGATGAATTTATGCAATAAATACAGACTGACCCAAACTCCGAGAGAAGGTCAAGACTTGACTTGATCGACCAGGAATAAAGTAGGGGGAGATAAGGTTGTCTGTCAGAAAATTAAAAAAAAGAATAAATATCTTGTAAATATTTTTCATGTATATTTGTACAAAACTTGTATTATTTTATTTGTATATAATTTGACCACAAACTAATTACTTTTGTAAATGAAAGTTGTAAATAAAATTGTGTTGTAAATAATAAAAATATTTGTAAAATAAAAATATTGTATATATTACAAATAATTACACCCAGAAAAAGCCGCAATGCGATAATTGAAACATCAATTCTGGCTCCATACGAGCTCAAATTGAACCAAACTCACTTCCATCATACTATAAATAAATTATCTTTCAAATGGATGTGGTTTCGTATTTTTTGGAGTTACGGTTAAAAATTCAGTTTTCTGGGGTGTATTGTGCAGTTTAACCATATACTTATTGTATATATTTTATTCGTATTTATTTTTATACATAATGTACATATTTGTAAATATTGTTTTCATTAAAAATAAAATTAAAAAAATTAAAAAATCTTTTATAAAATTTTTTTCCTTATTTATACCTATGTATATTGTATTATATGTGTATAATATACGTATATAATTAACTTCCTTTTATAAAATCTACCAAAAAATTAATTTCTTAACTTTAATTAATTAATTTAATGTAATTACGAATTTTATATTTATTTGATTATTTAATTCATTTATTTGGTTTAATAACTTACCATTTATTTTAGATTTGATTTTAATTCCTTTAGTGGCCACCATTAAGGTGGCTAATTCATTTTTGGTAAATACTTTAATTAATTAATTAATTTAATTACGAATTTCGAATTTATTTATTTATTTATTTATTTTATTTATTTAATTATTTTATTAATTTACCCAATAATCACCTTCCTTTTTGTAGATACTTTCCTTTTTTGTTTTTCTTCTCTTTTTAATGGGATCCTCCTCCCTCATTCACACTTGATCGATCTTTGGAGGAGAGGAGCCCGATTTCCGAGAGATTTCTTGTTGAAGAGGGTCCTAGACTCCGATCCGGTCGGTGACAACGATCTGAGATTTGTCGAGGCCATCATGGCATGTCCGAACCCCAAGGTGAGATCAACTTTTATTCCCTGTCTTTTTCTCGTAGTTAAATCGTACGTTTAATTTTAGCATAGATATAGTGAGTAGTTTTTAGATTAAAAATCCTAAAATTTTCACCGCACATTGATCCGCCTCCGACACCGATTTATCATCTCATCTCGTGATCTCCGCATTTTCATTTCTATCTCGCACAACCTTTCACCTCCGACCACGCATGGTGGTCGGAGTCACGGATTTTTCTTCCATATCGCAAGATCCGCCCATTCATCGTTCTCATTCGTGTGTATAAATAAAAAAAATCATTTTTCCTGTTTATCTCACATCTTCTTTTTACAGAAAAAATAAAAAAAAGTTATCTCTAACAATTGTTTTGCAGGTAAAAATAAATAAATAAAAATTTTTGTTTCTATCTCTAACTATTGTTTTGCAGGTCCATTTAAAATAAAAAAAACATAAAAAATTAAAAAAAATTCCTCTCTCTTTTATTTACATTTGCTGTTTAAAAAAACCAAAAAAATGTTTTTTAACCTCTTCATGCAGGTTACAGAATAATAAAAACATAAGAAAAAAATAAAAAAATAAACGGCAGGAGTGTGGCGTCGTCGCCAGCACCCCCGCCGCCTCCTCTCGCTGCTGCGCCACCCGCAGCGCCGCTGGCGCACGCGGCCTCCAGTAGCCATGCCCCGCCCCTCCTGAAGCCGCCACCGCAGCCTCTCCAGCAGGACCCCGCGCATCCACCATCTTCCAGGCGGCCGCGCGGCCTCCGATCTAGGCCACCACGACGCGTGTGGCGCGTCAGCCACCCCCCACGTGGGCGGCGGCCCCGTCCTCCTCTGCCCTCCAGCGCGCCGCCCCAGCGGCTCCCCTTCCAGCGCAGCCCCTTGGCGCCGCCCGTCCCCTTCAGTGCCGACCACCCGCGCCCCCGCGCGCCTGCTCCATCACCCCGCAGCCCCTCTCTGCTCCGTCCCTGAAGGCGCCAGCCCGCGGCGCCTCCTCTCGCGCCGCCCGCGCGAGGCCGCACGCCTCCGCCAACCCCAGATCCGCTCCAACCGCCCCGCTCCCTCCGCGTGGAGAGCCCGTCCCTCAGCCCATCCACGTGTCAGCACGCGGCCGCGTGCTTTCCTCCTCCGCAAGGCGGCACCGGCCCTGCCTCCTCCGCCGTACCCCGCGCCATTGGTGGTGGCGGCGGCTTGCCTCCTCTCTTCCCCTTTTGTGAGAAACAACGAAGGGCACATGAAAGCCCTAATTGGGATTTTAAAAAAATATATATTGAAAAATTACAGGGAAAGCTCAAGGAAGTTTTTAAATTTGCGAAAAGACCCCTGCTTCAGAAGGTCATGTGCTGGGCACATGTTTATTGGGTAACTTGCACGATTTCTTCTTGCATTTTATCTCTGTTGTTTATTTTTGATGCCAAAACTATAAATAACTGCAACTAAGTCCCTGTACTGCAACACTTGAACTTGTATGCCCTTTTGTGCTCAAATAAATGCTTGCATTGCTCTAAAAATTTGGAGAAAATTCTCACATGTTCCTGCTATAGTTCTTGTCATTGTATAAATTTTTTATAGTATTTTATTGCCGTTTAATATTTTAAAAAAAATCAAAAACATTGTCTTTTTGCATGTCTAAACTTTGAAAATTCATAAAAATCGAAAAAGTGTTTAAAAATTCCATAAACATTTCTGTAGGTGTAGTTTGTTGTGCTTTATTTTCAGACCAATTTTTTTGCAATTTTCATTTATAAAACTCAAAAAAATTGCAAAATATGAAGAATCTTAAAAAAATGTAGAAAATTGTAGAAAAACTAAAAATTCTGATCTTGGTCTCTATTTGTAGATATTTCTTTGTAGTATCTCTTAAAAATAATTCTCAGGTATTTTGAGCTCTTAAAGGATTTTCAAATTGCAAAATACTCCTGGCTGTGAATAATTTGCTTTGTTTCGCACTGTCTCATTTTTAGAAAATAACAAAAACATCAGAAAATTATGAAAAAATTATCAAAAATATTTCAACATATATAAAACACAAAAATATTTTCTCTTGAATTTTCTGAGTATTTTTGGTTATTTTGAAAAATAAAAAAAGTTGTGTGTGTTGTTTTATCTCTTGTGAATATTGTTCGTCTTCGAAAAATAAAAAATTATAAAATTCAAAACCACTAAAAATTTAGCTTTCGAAATCTGACTACTTAGTTTTTCAAACGTGCTCATTGTGTTCGACCCTGGTCGCTATACCAGGTAAAAGAATAGCGAAAGACTACACACATTGCCTTGATTGATCCGATTTTTTAAGTGGTTTAAAAATTTATTTTTCTCGATTGACCGCGCTTGGTGATTTGGGTCACGACGACCTTTGATTATTTACATACTTAACCCGAGTGTCAGGCGTGTCTTCATACATCATTCTTTTTCTTTTATTTTTCAATTTTCTCTTTATTATTTATTTTGGATAAAATAAGTGTTAAATATATAATATTAATAATTATTGTTAGAATGCTAATTAGTAGGAATTAGTGAATATTTACATGTATTTTACCAAAGATTTTAGCCAAAATGAAAGAATAAAGGTGATGAATCATAGATTCATCATTCCCCTATACTTTACCTTTGCTAGTCCCTTAGCAAACACTTATTCTATAAATAAGTGCAAGTAAAAAGAAAAAGAAAAAGGAAAAAAATAAAAGAACATAGAACATGCTTGTTTCTTTAAATCGAATCTAACTTCACCTAAAATTTAGAACTCGGATTAGGCCTTTGGATTAATAGTGTATCGGGACCTTATTAGAATTAGGATTTAAGCCTCGACAATCTTGAAATTCCACAAATGCTTATCCAAGTTCACCTAAACAGCCAGCTCAGATTCACTCATCCATCACTTAAACTTTTCAGCTTTGAAAGCAATAAGTACTGTGTGAAAGATTTTAGTTCTTCCTACATAGAGAAGACAATAAACCAACCATCCTATTTTTACACTCCCATTGGGCCCTCATCCAGCTACTCGATCCTTGAAGAGGGGGGTATTTCCTTCTAAGATCAGGTCGTGTTGTGTTCATAGTCGAGTACAGAAAGAGATAAAAAAGAATGAGAAGAGAACTGGAGTGAGATCAGTGTAATCACATCTCCTTGTGAAGCCTAACCAGTTTAGCCAAGTCTCCACAATGTAGGCTTTCTGAAGCTTGGACCATTGTGGTCGTATTTGTATTTGGTGTATGGCTTCTTTTTGGTAGAAAAGATTGTTGCACTACATAGATCTTTTATGCTCCAACGGATATCTTTTCTTTCCCTCCATTTTTGGGATCTTTGAATAATTGTGTCAGCAAATCCTTCCCTCATCCGAAGCTTTATTTCTACCACAATCTCTCCCATCTTTAGTCGTCAGCGCCACTAGACAAGGACATAAACACATCATCGAAATGAATTGCCCTTCGCACCCCCATGCAAGTTGAGCTAAGTGTAGAGTGCATGAGTTCAAAATTGATTCAAATGAAGAAGAGTTAAATGGATGACACCAGGTATCCTACTTAGGCACATTCAAGTTGAATTCCAAACATGGTCTCATGGAACCCAAAGAATTAAGTCTAAAAGATCTAAAGATTCTTAATTCTAGTTCCTAATAAAGTCCCTTTTGAATTAAATGGATTAAGGCCTAAACCAAGATCCATTCGGTTCGAGAATTAGTCTTGTTCTGAAAAATACGAATGAATGCAACAATTTTTTTATGAAGTAGATTTTTCAAATTAAACTTTTTAAGTGATTTTTAAGAATTTTGCAATTTTTATTGAATTTTAACATTTTTTTAATTTTTAGGGTCTTTTGAAAGAAGTTAGTAGATTGATTCAATTTACACAAATTTTACAAGAATTGTGTATATTTTACAAAGGATTTTATATAACTTTTATATACAAAATTGTACATATTTTATACAAGATTATACAAGGATTTTATAAGTTTTAAATAATTAGGGATTTTATACAAGTATTTTATAATATTTTTATATACAATTTTTAAATTATTTTTTTATAATAAGTCATATTTACAGTTTTTTTACGACTTTTAAAAACCCAAAATATATACACCATACTTTTAGAGAGATATTATTAAAAATACAATAAAGTACGAGTTATGGCTTCTAAAGTATGTATAGAATATATATACGACACCACCTATACTTAGCATGAACTATGTCCTCATAGTAATCAAAGAACAACAAAGGAAGACATAACTCGTGTTGAGTATAGATTGGTGAAAAGAATTCTATACTACAGGGACTCAACAAATAAATGAATAGAAGTCAATCATCCCCTTTATACTTAGGATCAAATAATCCTAAGGACAACCGACTCAAAACCGAAGATGATCGAGGTCAAGAGAATATACACAATCAACGTTTCGGCTTGTCAATCCCCCTATACTTAGGGTAAAATCCCTAAGTATAGAGACGAATATCAACAGATGAAGGACAAGCAAGAGAGCTTATTATACAAAAGACGAAAACGATCAAATGTAGACATGAGCGATATTACCCCCACTCTATACTTAGGGTAAAGCGCACCCTAAGTATAAAAAACAACAGGGGTAATAGGACAGAATGATGTGAGCAACACAATGTCTACATTCCCCTATACTTAGCATAAAGTACATCCTAAGTATATCAAAAATCCTACACGAAATCTGAGGGTGTAAGACAAATGGAAGAAAGAAAGAATAAGTCGAGAATACAAGTGATCTTGAAAATCAGGTATGAGATGCAGAGTGTAAAGAGTGAAGAACACATCTCATACAAAATGAATCGGGGCAACCTCAATGGTTGTGGTTCATGATCAAGAAAAGGTTTCAATCGCTGACCATTAACTCAAAAGGTGGAATCAGAAGATAACTCAGATATATCGATGTTACCATTGTCATAGACATTTTGCACAAGATAAATGCCTTTCCATTTACTCCGAAGTTTCCCTGGAAATAATTTCAGTCTCGTATCGAATAGCCGAACTTTCTGATCAAGCTCAAACTGCTTGTAGCTGATGTGAGAATCATGCCACTCTTTCATCCGCTCCTTATAATGCAGGATGCTCATGAAGGCTTCATCTCTCAATTCCTCCAGAGCTTTCAATTCAGTTTTCCTATGATCTCCCGCATCATCTAGTCCAAAAATAACCTCTTTCACTACTCACCATGAACTATGCTTAATTTCAACAGGTAAGTAGCATGGCTTGCCATAAACGAGTCAAAAGGGAGATGTACCCAATGGAGTTTTGAAGGATGTTCTATAAGCCCAAAGAACCGAGTCCAAAAGCTAAGACCAATCCTTTCGGTCTGAGTGAACAACCTTCTGCAAGATCGTCTTTATCTCCCTATTCGAAATTTCGGCTAGACCATTCGTCTGAGGATGATACAGAGTAGCAACCTGATGGTTTGTACTGAACTCATTAGAAAGTGCTCTTACTTTGTCGTTGATGAAGTGGCTACCCCTGTCTGATATCAGAACTCGAGGGACCTCGAACCGCGAAATGATGTGCTTCCTCAAAAACTTACAAACCATGTTTGCATCAGCAGCTCAGGCAGGAATAGACTCTACCCAACGACTCACATAATCTACAGCTAGAAGTATATACTCAAATCCCTAACTTTTAGGGAACATGCCCATAAAGTCGATACACCATACATCAAAGACTTCACAGAAATGAATCGGCTGCATCAGCATCATGTCTTTATGTCCACAAGTGTCCATTCTCTGATAGCCAATACACCTTTTTATGAATGCATGGGCATCTTTAATGAGTGTAGGCCACCAAAGGCCGGATTGAAGCACCTCCTGTGTTGTCATTTTCCCTGAATGGTGTCCTCCAGCTTCTAATCTATGGCAATACATGAGAACACTCTTGTATTCCTCCTAAGGAATACACCGACATTAGATAGAATCTGCTCCTTCATGATAAAGGATCAGATCCTCATAATGGTAAGACTTGTCTTTCGTGAGGAAAGTCTCAAGTCTCTACCTGGACCTACTTTATGGGAATTTCTTAGCAATAAGAAAGTTCATAATGTCGGCATATCATGGAAGCGAGGCGACAACAAGAATTGCCTCGTTGGGGAAGGTCTCAATAATTGGTGCATCGAACTTAAAAGTCTCAGGTAATTATAGTCGGGAGAGGTGATCTACCACCATTTTCTTGACTCCAGATTTGTTCTTAATCACGATATCAAACTCCTAGAGTAGAAGGATCTATCTGGTCAGATGCAGCTTGGAATCCTTCTTATCCATTAAGTACTTGATGGAGGTATGGTCAGTAAAAATGGTTACTTTAGATCCTAAGACGTGGGATATATATTTTTCTAAGGCAAATACTACGGCTAGCATTTCTGTCTCCGTAACCGTGTAATTCCATTGGGCAGAATCCAAAATCTTGCCAGCATAGTGTATGGCATAAGGAAGACCATCCCTCGTCTGTCCCAACACAGCCCCAATGACAAAATCAGAGGCATCCGTCATGATCTTGAATGAGAGAGACCAAATCGGGTGGCTAAAGGAGAGGAGCCTCTATAACCATACAAAAGCTGAAAGACACTTATCATCGATAATAAACTCAGTGTCTTTCGCTAATAGATCAGATAATGATCGGGAAATTTTGCTGAAGTCTCATATGAAACCTCCGTAGAAACCGACATGCCCAAGGAAAGACCGTAACTGTTTCAAATTGGGCGACGGATTGAGTTTCTTTATGATATCCACCTTGGCCAGATCCACCTCCATGCCCTTGTTGGAGATGATGTGACCAAGGACCGTCCCCTAAGTCACCATGAAATGACTCTTCTCCCAAGAAATAACTAGGTTACCCTCTGTGCACCTCTGAAGCATGCGGTCTAGGCTAGAAAGGTATGAATCAAAATCATTGTCATAGACCGAAAAATCATCCATGAAGAACTCCAAAAAATCACACACCATGTCCACAAAAAATCGAAATCAAGCACCTCTGGAATGTAACCGGAGCATTACATAATCCAAAGGGCATCGTTTGAAAGCATACGTTCCGAACAGATAGGTGAAAGTTATCTTTTCTTGATCTTCAGTTGCGATAGCCACCTAGTTATATCTCGAGTACCCATCAAGGAAGCGATAATGGCTCTTCCTAGCTAACCTCTTGATAATTTGGTCAATGAATGGTAGCGGAAAGTGATCCTTCTTAGTCACCTAATTCAAATGTCTGTAGTCCACACAGACGCACCAAGAAGTCGGTACTCAAGTAGTGATCTCCTCTCCATCCTCATTTATCATTGTAGTGATACCCGTCTTCTTGGGTACCTGATGAATCTCCATTTCATCATCTTTATTCTCATTTTGACCTTAAAAACCCCAGTAAATGCGTGTAAATAGGCTTAATTTAGCCATTTCAGCATTCATACATTTGTGTACAAAATGTGTATAAAATACTATTTTAATGCCAAAATTATAGAATAAAGAAAAGAAAAGAAAAAATAAAATATAGCAAATATTTTATGACCCGAAACCCCGAGACCTACGCATGTCGATGACTAGGTCAACAAGGAATAAAGTAGGGGGAGATAAGGGTCAAAAACCAATAAAAAATACTTTTTATTTTATTCATTTTCCTTTATTTTTGGGACCTGATTTTAGTTCCACTTTTTATACTTCAAATAAAGAAACTTTGAACATGAAATTTGTATATAATTGAATATAGAAAATTACAAAATTAATTTAATATAAAAATAATGCACATATAAAAAGTTATGATCTGAATAAGTTTCCAAAATCCCAACTTCCCAAACCGTATCTCTCAAATAAAAACTCAAAATCTATTAAACTCGCTTTAATTGTATATAACTTTTAATAAGCTATTTGATGAGGATGGTTTCATATTTTTTGGAGTTACGGTTTACAAGTTAGGTTTTGGACATCTATTGTATACTTGTACATATTAAAATATTCTTTTTATTTATTATTCATTATTTTTATAATTTTATATTTTTTGTAATTTTGTAAATATTATTTATAATATATTTGTATATTAAAATAGAAATAAAAACATAAAGAAAATGTAAAAGTAAATATATATATAGAAAATACATAGATGAATTGCCTATAAGTATACTTATATAAATAATAGATGAATTGCCTATAAGTATACTTATATAAATAATACTTCTATTTATTTAATTGTATATTTGACATCAAAAAAATAAAATAAAAAAATATTTAAGTTTATAAAAATAAGTTATAAATAAATAAAATAATAAACAAAATTAATAAAATCAAAAATACAAAATACAAAATAAATATTAAAATATATAGATAAATATTCCTATATATAGTCCCTAAAAGGTAACTTCTATGTTTAAACCTCTAAAAAATAAATAAAAATCAGAATAAAATACTTTCGAAAATAATAAATATTTTTCATTTAATAACCTAAAATTAATAAAATCATTTATTATTTTTAATAGTTTTTACAAATCTTTTTTTCCAGGGGATTTTGTGGTTGGTCCACATGGACCAACCAGAAACCCCCGTTGGTTGACCTCGGTCAACTCTTTGACCGATGTTTGCTTCTTGTCAGAAGTATGTTTGGCTTCTTCTTCTTGGATTTTGGAGGCCGAGCCTTTCACCCTTTCATGGTGCTCCCTTCTTGACTTTTCATCCCCACTTATCAATGATTCACGCCTATGGATTTTTTTGAGGATTGGAGCCGCGATTCTGTAGATTTTCCTTGTTCTTTGCACGCCTGTCACCACCTTGTACAGAAAGCCACCGACCTTCCATCCCAAGTTTGAACCCTTTTTGCCCTAGATTTGGCCCCTCTGGTCTGCTCAGGATCGAGGCCGTGACAGGGGTCGCTCCAGCTACTTCGAGCATGCCTCGACGAAGGAGCTTCCACCATCTCCGGCCATCATTAGCCGTGAGGTCCCTATCTCTGGTGTTTCCAGCCATCGAGGTCCCTTTTTACTTGTTTTTCTTGCGTTTATTTAGCTACACATATCCTTAGGATTCGATCCCCACCTTCCTTTTCAATTTTCACCCAACCGAACACCTTCGCCACCACCTCGCTGGAGCTTGCTCCAGCGAGCTCCTATTTCACGTCCCCAGCCCGTTCCATCCTGTTGCAGGGTCGAGGCATTTTACCCTTGACCCTATCACTTTGTTTTGCAGGTCCAGGAGTCGTAACTCGTGCTTGGGGCGATTTTGAGGTTCGACCGAGGTTCTTAGGGCTTCACGGCCCCACCGACCTCGTGTAGCCACTTCAAGCTTCGTCGGAGCATTTTTGAGCCTCCAGACGATAGAAGGTACCTGCAGGAGCTTTCACGGCCATTTTGAAGACCAAAGACATGTCGGAGAGGGGAGATCGAGACCAGGGAAGCTCACCTCATCGGAGACGCTTCCTTGTTCTTCCTCCCGCATCCCCAGCCATCAGATCAAGGCTGCACCCCAGATCAAGCAGCTCGTGTCAGATGATCACGCGCCTCCATTGTCCGATCTTCCACTGAAGATCGAATCCAGGCCATCGGCAACTGAAGCGTCATCGATCATCCTTGTGCTGCCACGTGGCAAGTGAATGCCCCTCCACAGTTGGATGCTCGCATCTTGCTGGGTATTTTGCACTTTTTACCATATCAATTTTTGTATTTAAATATTAGAACTCAATCTTTCATCTGTCATATATATATTGTAATATTTGCATTTAGCCCCCTAAACTTGCTAATATTGCAATTCGGTCCTCGGCCACGTCACCTCACGTGACACTTCACGTGAGCGGACATTTTGCATTTGTACCCCTAGAATTTTGTGTACTTCTTATTAGTCCGCAAACATTTCTATAACGTTGTAACTTTTCGGACATTTTGCAAACAAGCCCCCAGGTTTTTGCATAATTGCATTTCGATCCCCGCTAGGGGCGTACATGCTTATACACGTGATTTTGGTTGTTTTGTAGGGAAGCCCTCGTGGCTTTACTTATTTCTGATTAGCCTTAGAATTTCTTATATGTGTTATAAATTTTTGGGAAATTTACACTTTGGCTCTTGTATTTTCTAATATTAACAAAAATACCCCTACTAGGAGTGTAGTTTCTCTTTGTTGATTTCATTTATTTCGTGCATCTATAAAATTTGAAAAAAAAAATAGATAAAAATTCATGTTGCTTTGCTCTACCATGCCATATTTTTATTTTACATTTTTGAGTCCTTTTAATATTTATAAAAAATAAAAAACATGCATTTTTATCCCTATTTGCATTAGAAAATACATAAAAAATATAAAACCTTTTTGAAAAATTACAAAAAAATATATTATATTTATTTAAATATTTTACAACTACAACTCAAAAATAACTAAAAAATATAAAAGCAAACTCATAAAAATTAAAAAACACCTAAAACCTTTATAAAAATATAAAAAATCATAAAAATCACAAAAATATAATTTTCTATTTTTGATTTTTTTGTATTATTATTTTCATATTAAAATTAATTTGGCGAATTTTTGAACCTGTTTGATATTTTTCATCTCCATTTTAATTCCAGATATTTATTTTATTCCCTATTTTACGTGTTTTTGACTTTAAAAATAGCAAAAATAGCAAAAATGCAGAAAAATCACAAAATATTAGAAAAGTATATAAACCCAAAAATATTTATTTTTTGTATTTTTATTATTTTTACCTATATATATTATCTCTCTCTTACCCTTATTGTATATATCCTTTATATAGCTTTATATATCTATTTTAAAAGAAAAAGAAAATATAAAAATATAAAAAGAAAAAAAGAAAATACAAAATAAGAAAATTCAAAATCAAAATATAAAAATATAAAATCAAAAATAAAATAAAAAAATTCGAAATTATAAAACCCACAAAAATAGCACATCTGTAGACAAATACATCACAGTCGCTCTTGTGTGTTTTTCCCCTAATTTACCTGCTTGTTCCCTGTATTCGACACTTTATACATACTTGCACCTATGCACATCTTTGTTGTGGAGTTATAACAAATTTTAACTCTGCACATTTTCTTTTCATTGTTTGATCATATGTTGTGGGTTAATTGTTGTTTGAATTAGGGTTTCTTGCGGGTCGCCACAACGACTACGTCTCCGCCTTGTGTGAGACGTATTTTAGACCCGCGAAAAATCCTCTTCAACAGTACTACATGTAAAGGACTATCCCATTTAGAGTTAGAGATGGGATAGATAAAATAGACGCTCCACCACTAGGATATTTCCTTCATAACCACCTCTTGAAGATTCAGGTTCAGCCTGCGTTGAAAGTCACAAGATGGTTTGGCATCATCCTCGAGAAAGATGTGGTGGGAGCACAAAGCCGGACTAATCCCATGGAGATCCGCTACTGACCACACGATTGCCTAGCGGTTCTTTTCAAGAATCTCCATCAGATGGGATTCTTGATCGACATTCAGATCAGATGTGATGATGACCAGAAACATTTTTGATTCTCCAGTAATGAATCAATATTTCATGCTTTGAGGCAATTGTTTAAGCTATTGGGGAGAAGGAACAGGGAGAGCTGGTCTGATTAGGGCATGGGTATAGGCTACTAGGTCGGTATGTTTAAACTCATTCTTCTCTGACTCTGAACAATATGGAGACCGCTCATCTGATAGCTGGATATTCTGAACTGGCTCAGTCTTCAGGCTAGTTGTAGGCTCATCTAAAATGAGACGCGGAACATACTCATCAAAGTTCTGCCAATCGAAGTCCACGCCTACATCGGAGGGATCAAGATCGGAACAACAAGAATGAAACTCGAAATAGTCATCATCAGACTCGTCTGCCTCAGCATCTAACTGTATCTTCTCCAAGACTGTGATGTCCAATCTTCCATCATCTAGTATCTGAAACTCAGACTCTCCTGGAGGTGGGATAAAAGATCGTGTACTTGGTTCAACCCAAACGACCTCATTGTTTATCTGCACGAAGTCACAGTCTTGATGACTATCAACCCCATCATCAGATGCTCGCTCCGACTCTTCTGATTTGGCTTTGAGGTCTTGGACCATCTCTATATGTATACTCTCACCTTGGATGTGAAAGTACACCTTCCCAGTATCATGGGAAACAACCTTAGATGTCGCTAGAAAATGTCATCCTAATATGATCAGGGTATCAGTCACACATTCAGGGACCGTCATGTCCAACACGATGAAGTCCACAGGGAATTTCAAACCTTGAATGGTGACGATAACATCTCAATTAATCCCTTAGGCCTCTTGACCGATCTATCAGCAAACTGTAAGACCGTCCTGCTTGGTCAAAGAGGTCCGAACTCGAACTTGTCAAGTAAGGAAGAGGGAAGGAGATTAATTGATGATCCACTATCTAAAAGACTACGATCAAATGTTTGATCTAAAATCTCGCATCTGACATACAGTGCTCCTGTGTCGGATTGCTTGGCTGGGAGATGGTTTTGGATGGCATGACAAGTCTCCTTGGTCAACACATGAATCTCTGAGCAATGGTTGCGCTGCCTCTTCTTTCTACGAACTGTAGTTCTCTCTTTGAGTCCTTTTTGTAGAAGAGGGATGTGTGCCAAGGCTTCCGAAAGAGTGATCTAAATGGTGAATTTATCGAGCATCTCTTTCGTCAAATCTAACATTTGAGTCTTTTCAGGATTTTCTGTTTTATCTTCTTTTTTCCAAGAGGAGGGCTTGGGGAAAGGTATATGTACATCCTCCTCGCTAGTATGTACAATAGGAGGACCAGAAGAAGAAAAAGATTTTTTTTGGAGAATGAGGACTTGCTCGATGTAAATTATCAGAAGAAGACTCATGGGATCTAAGATGATCAAATGTCTTATCTTTATTTATCTTTTCGGATTTTCTCTTTTGCATATTTTTTGTGTTTTTCTATCCTCAGTGTACAGAAAGAATGGTAAACAGTTACAGCAGCATCAGACTCCGGCTGCTTCTCGCCCATCTTGGTGGCATCAACACCACCATCGACGTCCTCAAAGGGAGAGGCAACATCAACACTGCCATCATCAGACTCAATCGGCTCGTTTATATTATCAAATATTCCTTACTTGAGCCTAGTTAAGCCTCCACCTACTAGCATCCTGCCTCTCCTAAGAGAAATAAAATCAGCTTCATCACAATAAAGAGAATCATCTGAAAGTACATGTGACTGGAGGGTGGGTTCTGTCAGGTGTACCTGCTCTGACTTCCTTTTTAGATTGTTCGGATTTGGCTCTATCTGAGCAGGAATAGCATATTTCCCTTTGACTATCTCTGTAACATGGTTTTGGAATTCATCCATTTCTCGCCTAAAGGCGACCTGCTAGTTGGTTATCAGATTAGCGAGATGTTCTAGAGATGAGTTATCATGGAAGGGACCATGAGCCCCGGATGAGTCGCCTCAGTGATACTGAGGTTATTGCGGAGCTGACTGCTGTAGTGGATGGTAAGACTATTGATATTGCGATGGATATGAGTTCTACCTCCACTGAGATGGCTGGAATTTATTAGGACCGGAATGTTGTTGTGGTTCTATGTTCTGCCCATTTGTTCCTATGCTGGTTGCTGGGAAGAGGCACCTCCAAAAGACCAATTGAAATTAGGATGATTTATGAATCCTCATTCATCACTCTTTATTCTTTTATTTTAGCTAAAAACCTTTGCAAAACACCATGTAGATATGTGTAAATAGAATAAATTACCAAAATGCATGCATTGTGTAAATAGCAATAATTAGCATGTTTTCATGCAACAATAAAAGAATAAAGAAATAAAAGAAAAGAGGGAAATATTTAGAATAAATATTGAGTGACCTAATCCTAAGGGAGGGCTCAGCATGGGCCTAACCGCAAAATAAAATAAGTAGAGAGAGATAGGGTGACTCATCATGGTGTAAATACCCCTCTTTATGTATATATTTTATTTTCTAAAAATAAAAATATACTTGTGTTTCCAATATTTTGTACATATTTGTAAAAATAAAACAAAAATAAAAATGGGAAAAATAAAAGAAAAATAAAAATAAATAAAAATTCTCTCTCATCAGTGTACATAGACCATGTCTATAAAATAAAGTACCTATTTATTCTCTCCTGGTAAATAATTAATAAAAATCCAATAAAAATATTTTTATATTCCATATTTTATGGTTTAAATAAATAAAATAAAAATAAAATCAGAAAAATAAAAAGAAAAAGAAAAATAATAAAATTTATTTTCCACCTGGTATATATACCACGTACATATGTATATAGATCTCTTTATTCAACTAATGTAAATAAATCATAAAAATAAAATAAAAATATTTTTTATCCAAATTTTATGTTGTAAATAAATAAAAAATAAAATGGGAATAATTGTACAAAAATAAGCAATTAAAAATAAAAATAAAAAATACATATGTGTATATACCTATATATAATAATGATATAATGTAAATACCTAATTTATTTTTCAAAAAAATAAATAAAAATCACTAAAAAATTCTTTGAAAATAAATAAATATTTTTTATTGTGCAAATATTTTGAAATAGGGCCGTTAGCTATTTTATTTTGATTTTTCAAAATCATTTCCAATGGATTTCTCCCATTGGTCCACGGGGGATTGTTGACTCCCGGTCAACTCTCCCCCCAGGACCACTCCGTGGCGGATCGGGTTTTTGACCCGATTTCTCAGAATTTTCGTGCCTCGATCCGCTCGCCAATCATCCAAACCCTGGGTCCTGATTACACTCAATCCATCCCTGATCCACGCCCGGGGATTTGTTTAGGGATCCGAGCTCCGAATCACTCGCCCGACCTCCATCTTATCGGACCCCTACGAGTATATATCATCTTCTTCCCCCATCATTAGCCGCATCTTTGGCCATCGTCTTCCAGTCCCAGGACCTCCACCCTTCTTCCTAGAGTGACAACTACCGAGGGAGGGCGTTGCAGCGAGGAGTAGAAGGCTGCAGCCACTGATCCGACGAGCTTCGTCGCCGTGCTCCGCCACCGAGCGAGCTGAGCCTCTGGCCTCGACGAGCCATCGAGGCAAAGACCCCAGGAGCTTCCTGACCTCCAGCATAGTCAAACTCATCCATCAAGTACCCCCGATTCATCTTAGGTTAGCCGTATTTTAGATTTGCCCCATTTGCGCCGCCGGCCTCCGCCGGCCAACCCACTTCGCTCCGATCGCCCATTCGCTCATCCGACCTTCGATTCACGTTCAAGAGACTCCTCTCCATCTTCTACACCCCTCCGATCAACCTGACTCACCCCGGAGCAGGAACTCAGGTCCCCATCACCGTCGCCTCACCGGAGACCTCCGCCCCACCTCATCTGATCATCGATTCCACCTCTCACCAGGTCGAGGCACTTTGCCCTCGACCCAGGAGTCGTTCTGTGCAGCTTGCAGGTTGAAAGGGCTCCATCTAGGGGTCCAAATATTCAGGCATAGGAGCTTCGTGCCTCCTTCGTCACCGGATCTCTCCAGGGCTCCTTGGCTTCGTCGGAGCTACCCACCAGCTGCGGAAGACGACGAGCATTCTTTTCCCCTTCTCAGCAGCACCGGAGGAGTCCTCCACTGCACGTACTGGGCCGACGAAGTTCGTCGGCGTCATGTTCTTGTTGGACCCTCCATCGCCGTCAGATAGAGCTCCTCGCTCCAGGTCTTCATCGAGTCGTCCATTTATGGGGAGCTACCAGCCGTCCGATCAATTGAGGAGTTCCATTAGAGACGTCC
This sequence comes from Ottelia alismoides, assembly GCA_037367405.1. Taxonomy (NCBI): domain Eukaryota; kingdom Viridiplantae; phylum Streptophyta; class Magnoliopsida; order Alismatales; family Hydrocharitaceae; genus Ottelia; species Ottelia alismoides. The sequence continues at coordinate 736,166 of JAZKJV010007887.1, read as the reverse complement.
ATCGTGGAAGAGGCACCAGCGCACCACAGCCGACCGATCTCCACGTGGTGCTCCTTCAGCCGTCGATCGTTAATAAAGGGGTAATTTCCCTTAGGCCCCTATCTTTTAATTATTCCTAGTTACTTATGTAAATATTTTAGGAAGTTGTTTTTTATTTGGAACATTTGCATTTAGGATCTTAGATTTTTGTTATTTGCAAAGTAGTCCATGTTTATGTGAGACATGTGCATCGACACGTGAGTTGTGGGTTATTTGCACCTCTAGTCCTGAACTTTGTGCTTGTTACTGTTTGCATCTTTTTAAATAAGAATTACAGAAATGCCCCTGTGAATGCCAGTTACGTGTATTGCTCGTGTGTTTTTGGACTTTTTGCAGTACCAGCCCCTAGACTTTATAGTTGTTATTGTTTGGCCCTGGAAGTATGTTTTCTTGCATCTAGGTCCTTACTTGTTGTGTGCCTTATTTTTATTGAATAAAATATCAATTGAACTCCAAATTAGGTGAAATTTGGACACGTGGCTTCTGCCACTGTATAAAAAATTATCTAAATTTTTGGGACATTTTCGAGGCTTTTGTTATTTTTAAAACATCAAAAACATTGATTTTTGTTACTGTCTAAACTAGAAAATCAAAGAAAAATATAAAAATTCCTTTAAAAATTCCAAAAAAATTATGATTGTTTGTTTTATTGTTTATTAGCTTCATTCCAATTTTTGTGCCATTTGGACTTATAAAACCTAAAAAGAACTAAATAAACATTAAAAACCTTTTACAAATTCTAAAAAATTCTACAAAATTCAAAAATTGCAAACTCTTTTTCTGTAATTTAGTTTTTGTATTTAGTTTTAATAAAAATTATCATCGGATTTTTATAGGCTAATTATATATTTTTAATTAGCCTTTCAAATCTAACTGTACATATTGCCATTGTTTACCCTTTTCTTGATTTTTATAAATTGTATAAAAATTAGAAAATTCTGAAAAATTCACCAAAAACACTAAAAAATATAAAAAAAACATAAAAATAATTTTATTTCAATTTTCTGTGCATTTTGAGTGTTTTATAAATATTTGTTTGTGGCCTTTTGCTTTTGTTTTATATTTACCCTTATAATGAAAACATAACAAAATTAAAAACTTTTAAAAAAATCCACCAAAAAGATTTTTGTTTATTTTATTTTATTTTTAGACTACTTCGTAGGCCGTCTCGGCCATCTCGTTCTCCCTGAGTCCGACCGTGATCGCTATACCAGGTTAATCAAATAGCGAGGATCGCTTCGTGTTTTATTGATTCTATCTTTGATTTTGGTGGTTCCTTATTTTTCTTGTTGAGTCCGAGTCGAGAGGTTGAGGTCGCAACGACCATTGATACCTATCTCCCTTAGTCTCTCGGATTTTTCGGCTCACAAATGATCACGATGGATCCCTAGTTGCTGCTCTGGTTGTACCAGATCCCATTGACCTCCGTCAATGGTTCAAGCATCTCAGAATAAGCAGGGGGCATCGATGCTAGTGGATGATCACTCTGATACACCACATCTAGGTTTAAGATGATGGGGTTTGTTGGTACTGCGGGTAAGATGGAGACTGGTAGGTCAGCTCAGAATACACATGGTATATGCGTTGAACTAGTGGCTATGGAAGAATTCCTCGAACTCTGCTTCCTAAGTTAGCCTGTGATCGAGAAGACTTCATTAAACATGTCTGAAGTTCCTGAAGGCACATAATTGTGTCTTCAGATCACTAAGGCATCTCTCAAGCTCATTGATTTATCGAGCTTGTCCAAATTCTTCTACTTTTTCTCTACGATCTCCATATGGTCCAACTTTTGGTAGATAATCTCCATATCAACTGATGAGGATTCAGAAAGGGCAGAAAAAAATAGAAGAAAGAGTCCCCTTGATTTGTGCCAGGTAGGAATGTTGGTGGTAAGTCGGTGGTTTTGTCTGAGTGTAGAATCGGCTCTGAGAGATCGTGGTATAGTTCTCAGCCATCTCCTCGTAGATGGCCCATACTTGATCCTCATGCTTGGAGAAATATGAGCCACCGCAAGAGGCATTTACCAGCCCTTGTAACTCAGGTGTAGACCCAAAAAAGAGGCTCTGAACTAAGTTCGGCTTCAAAATCTCGTGGTGGGGACACCTATCTGTGAGCTCTCTGAATCTGTCCCATGCCTCGTAGAACTGTTCGTTCCCGATCATTGTAAAGTTACTGATCATGGCTCGTGCAAAATTTATGCAAACAAGTGGGTAGTACTTGTTCAGATATTCAGTCCTTAACTTCTCCCACGATGACACGTATCTCCCTAAGTTCTTCATCAAAAAGGCTGCTCAGTCCACGAGGGAGAATGGAAACATGATCAAATAATCAATTTGATTGTGTCCTCGTTCACATACTGATCGTGCACCGTACTACATATCAACTCAAATTCTTGTAGGCGCAGATGTGGCTCCTCCATAGATAGCATGTGAAACTTGGGCAACAACTGGATGGTCGGTGGACGGAGCTCAAAATTTCCATGGATGATAGGAAGACGGATCCACCAATGTGTAGTCATAGCTTCAGGGTTGTAGAGCTGCTTCATCATTCGGTTTGGATCTAGTGGAGGTCTCTCTGGTCCAGTCTGTTCATCACCCTCAGCTCCGAGGATCTCAGTGTCAGGAGTCTCTCTCTGGGCTCTCAGTTGCGTCAGCTCTGCCCTGACATCATTCATCTGTCTTCCCTGCTCCCTTATTTGATTTCGCATCTGCTCAAGGGATGCTAGAAGACCACTATTGATTGCTTCCTGATCGATCACTACCGAAGTAATATGCGGCTGTTATAGTCCCTTCCCTGCCATGTCTTCTGGAATGGGAAAAGAATCCAGATCAGGTTCTGCCAGGTTGATGTGCAACTGTGGTTGAAAAAGAGGGTTCTCTCGAACTGAGGGTGATGATGATAAATGAGGAGAAGAATATGGAGATGGAGAAGAGCTTCCAAGGTCGGAGTCGTGCTTGGAAGATGGAATACGATGAGACTTTGGTTTGGGAAGAGGGACACCCCGAACTGACTTAGATGGATGAGTAGGTACTTGAGAGAACGGATCGGTCAGAGTCGACCGAAGTGATTGCCTACCCATCATATTGATAAGACAGATAATTGCTTATAGATCTGAAAGATGGGACTCAAACATCAAAAACCAACCGTAAAGCAAACCCTGGATTCATCAACTCAACCCGATGATGATCATAAAAGTTTGATCGTTAATCTTTTCAGTTTTAGGATTAATTGGTAAGCAAGTCTTCTCACAGATTACGCAAGCTGATAGGTGCCCGAACTTTCCGGAAGGCTGTCCCGAGTTTTTACAGAGAATCACCTATTCTCAATCAGTATGAGAGTAAGTACGGACTGTTTCTGGCTATCCGTGTTACTTGAGGACGGAGCCTTACACAATGTCCTTTAAACCTCCCACTCTGCTAAGGAAACTCAGACCGTTTCCGACTACCTGAGAGTCCCCACTTGAGAGTAGAGTGATTAACTGTATGAAACTAGTAGTATTCCAAAAGAAATTCAAGGTATTGCTCGAACCTTATGGATCGTCCCTCACTCACAAATATGGAGAGTACCTACTAAACATCGTTGGGGATTGCCTTCCCAAAACAAGTAGAGTCTGTTACGTTTATTTTAGGTCAGATAAAGTTAACAGTCCTTATTTTTTTTGTTATCTTTTTTTAGTATTTTCAAACAACGTCTAATGATTTCTTTTTATTTTTCAACTAGGTGATAAGCATACAACTAGGTTATGCATCCTAGATCTACCTACAGAGGTGCAGATAAAGAAAAATCGAAAAATCCCAATCAAGCACCTAGCCTCGAGAAAGCCACGGAAAAAATATCGAGAAATCACGATGCGATAAACCGTGGTCGGTGTCCTGTTCCCCCAAGTGCACGACACTCGGTGAAATAGACCCTGAGAAAGAAGAGAGGGAGGTACAAGTCGGGATGCCCTTATGGGGCCCCTTATACAAAATAGAAAAACGGCAAGTGCCCTTAATATTTTTTATTTTACAAGGGATTACAAAAAGGTAAAAAAATCATCTCTATGGTTTTCAGTTGCACGGCTCGAACCATGTGCTGCACAAATCAAAAATAAAAAGATGTGAGGTTCTAAAAATAAGATGGAGAAATAGAAACAAAGAAACCCTAAGCCAAAAGTCTCTATGGTCTGCCCGAGCGCTGCCTTCCCAGCGATGACGCCATCTGAAAAACACGACCGATTGTGTCATCTCAAAGTAGATAACTATCGCTGTAGTGATTAATCAAATTTTGAAAGAAAAATTTATTTGTGTTTTATTATTTATACTCCTAAACGTAGATGTATAGTGAAAGTATGGGAGTGTCAAACTCAAGGGGCAAACTATTGGAAACTGAGGTTAAAATATGGAAAACTGAGGTTTATTAGGTTTCATAATTATTCTTTATTTTTAGGTAATTTTCTAGATTTTTTTGTTTACTATTTATGAATTTTATATTATTTTTGTGATTTTATTATCTTGCTTTTTTTATGAAAATGTTTGTAATTTTTATTTGATTTTTAATTGATTTTTATTTTATTGTTTTTATATTTTAATTTTATTTCCTTTTTTAAGAAATTTTAACAGGTTCTTAAGATTTTTATGGATTGTTGTATTATTTTTAATGTTGAAGACAATATTTTTATTGAAAACTGTGGAGTATTTTCAATTTTTAAAATAGAAAAAATGGAAATATTTTTATTTTATCTTTACTAAAAAGTAGGTGAAATTATCTTTAAAATGCTAGATTGTGCGTATTTTTCTGCTTTTTATTTATTTAGTTATGATTTTTCAAAGTTTTTATGTATTTTGATTTTTTTATTGGTTTTATTATTTAATTTTTATTGTGTAAAATATAGTTAATATATTGTAGGTAATGTTTTACGATTGTTAAAGTTGTTCTTAGTTTTTATGATTTTTAAAAGTTTGTTATATTTTTATATTTTTAAAAGATTGATTAAAAATGCAAAATGCTTTTCTTTTTTCAAAACTTATTTAATACTGTAAATATTATAGTATAGGGTATTTTTTTTATTTTTTTATATTTATTATATTTTTATTTAGTTTTAATATGTAGATAATATGTATTGTATGTGTATTTATTTAATATACTGTAGTACAGGGGTACATCTGCAAATATTATAAAACTTAGGGCATATGGGAAAATAAGGAAAGCTGGAGGTGTATGCGTGCAAAAATCCCTGAACACGTGTGCTTGAGCACGTGAGCTCGGCTGGAGGGGGACTTATCCGCAATTTCAGAAATGCTCCTGGGTTGTATCCGTAAAATGTCAAAGTCTCGTGATGTACATGTGAAGCTCCTGTATGGGGGACTTGATCACAACTAAAAAAAGCACGGGAGGGTGTAGAATGAAGTTGTTCAGAAAAGATCTCACACACGTGTGATGCGCGTGTGAACCTGAAATGGTGGGTCGGTGGTTTGGGTTAAAAGCAATCGCATGGTAGTACGTCAACCTTGGATCGGATATGATCCAAGGGAAACTAACCGATCTAGAGCTACATGTGTTCTTCCCTAAAAAACCAACAGATCGAGTCGTCTTAAAATATAGACAACTATCGTTGTAATTATCAATTGAAATTCGCAGAAAAAATTATTTTTTTCATTTAGACTCTTAAACTTAGATGTATAGCGATTAAGTATGGGGGTGTCGAACTCTAGTAGGCAAACTGTTGGAACTAGGGTTAAATATAGAAAATTAAGGTAAATGAGTTTCATAATTTTTATTTATTTTTCGAGATTCTTCTAGATTTTTTTATTAATTTTTGTGAATTTTAAATTATTTTTGTGATTTTAAGTATTTTGTATTTTTTATTTTAGAAAATGTTTTGTAATTTTTATTTGATTTTTTATTTTGTTTTTTATGTTTTTATTTTTATTTTTATTTTCTATTTTTATGAATTTTTTAAGACGTTTTAAGATTTTATGGTGTTTTAAATTATTTTTAATGTGAAAAATGAGATTTTATTAAAATATGTGAGGTATTTTGAATTTTAAAATAGTAAACCGAATGAAAATATTTTATTTCATTTTTTATTAGAAAGTATGTGAAATTATCTTTAAAATGATGTGTAATACATATTTTTATGATTGTATTTATTTAGTTATGAATTTTGAAGTTTTTATGTATTTTGTATTTTTTATTAGTTTTAATATTTAATTTTTTGGACGTAGTTTTATTAGATTTATAAATTTAATTAAATATCATTTATTATTTATTATAGATTTTAAACAAATTTTTGGGGCAAGGTTTTTGTGGTTGGTCCATGTGGACCAACCAGATTGAGTCTACAGTTGACCATGGCCAACTGTCCTTTCCTAGGGCTAGGTCTGTTAGACCTAGCTTTGATCCCATCTTCGTCCGTTTTCTCCCATCGATGCAAGCATCATTGGGAACAATTTCTTCTTCATTTTTCCTCATTTATCTTCCCTCTATCACGCGTGCTTGATGCCTTGAGGAGTGCACCGCTGATTCACCAGTTCCACCTCGATTCTTCACCCCATCCAATCGTCTATACAAAAGACCACCACCTCCTTCCTCCCATTTTTGAATTCATTTTGGCCTTATTTTGACCACCTCTCCCATGCTCTGGATCGAAGCTTGTAACAGGAGTTTCTCCAGCCGATTGTAGCAGTGCAAGGTGAGGTCTGTGGTGATCTCCACCATCTCCAACGAAGCCCTGTCGTGAGTACTACATCTTCTGGCTCCAACCCATTGAGGTTAGCTATTTTATCTCTTTAATTAGCGAATAGCTTTAGGTTTAATTTATGCTATTTATTTTGTATTTTAATTGGGCATATTATCCTAGAAAATCCATTTCGTAGTTCCGACCTAACAATCACCTTCATTTTGCTTCCCAATGCCTTCTCTTCGCCTCAATCCAGCCCATTGACCTTGCCTCCTCTTGGAGCAAGATCCTGACGCTCCACCTCCTCCCTTTGTCAGAGCAGCCACCATCTTGATGCATCTCGACTCCATTTCTCCTTGTGATAGTCGAGGCAGTTTGCCCTCGACATCCCCGTTCTTTTTTGTGCAGTTTATTGAGGTTAGTGACTTAGCATGGTCGATTTTTGATTTCGTCGGAGGTACCTGGAGCCCCCTTTCTTCGCCAAGCCTGTTAGACTTCATTAGAGCTCCGGTGTACCTCTTGACACTGCCATCTAATGCGGAGGAGCTCTAGCTCCATTTTCCCCTTGCCCCGAGACCTCCAGGTGGCTGGAAGAGCGAAGGAGGTGCGTTCGAAACTCGCCACCAGCGAATTCTTGGCGTTTTCTTCCAGCTGCCCTTCAGCCGTTGGATCTTTGTCCACGCCAGATCTTCCAGCCACCAATGGATCCTTTGCCTTGCAACCATCTGATCAAGCATCGAGATCTAATCTCGACCACTCATCAGCAAAGCAGTATCCACCATTGGGAGCACACCACGTGTATTAGTGAAGACATCTGAGCGGTTGGATCACATCGTATAGGAGGTATTTTGCATTATCCGGCCCCTCTTTTTTACTTTATTAATAAGTACTCAAACATTTATTTGTCGTTATATATTTTTGTAATATTTGCAAGAAGCTCCCTACCTTTATTTTATTTATAACTCAGTCCAATCCACATCACCTCACGTGTTATCCCACGTGAGATGGAGATTTTGCAGAGATACCCTCGTGGGTATTTGTATTTCTTTTTAGTCCAAGAATTTTTAATTCTGATTACAAATTTTTGGAACAATTGAAGAAATGACCTTGTATTTAAATTTAATTATGCGTGTGCCCTTTCCAGTACATGCATTTTTGTGATTGTTTTCTATTTATTAAATATATCATCCATGCTCAACACAAATCTCAAAAAATATTATTAGGTGTTTGCTTGTTCATGTATTCATGCCATATTTTTTAATTTTAATTTTAGGCATTTTATTTATTTTATAAAAATAAAAAAGAACATGTATATATCATGTTTTACAGTATGAAATACCAAAAAATATAAAAACTTTTTGGAAAAATTCCAAAAAAAAATATTTTTTATTTATCTATTAATTTTACAACTATAGAATCTAAAATCTTAAAATAGAAAATGAAGTACATAAAATTAAAAAGCTATAAAATCCTTTATAAAAATCTAAAAAATTTCTAAAATCCCAAAAATATTTATTTCTATTTCTGAATTTTCTTTTATTATTATTTACATATTAAAATTGATTTGGAAAATTTTTGGACATTATTTATTATTTTTATTTCCAAAATAATTCAACCTATTTATTTAATCCCTTATTTAGGATATTTTTGACTTTAAAATATATAAAAATTAGCAGAATTATCTAGAAAAATAAAAAAAATAGTAGAAAATATATAAAACCAAAAAACATTTTTATGTATTATGTTTATTTTTATTAGTATTTATAAATATATTACCCTATATTGTATATATAACCATATATATTAGTTATATATCTTATATATTTTATAAAAAAAGAAAAAGAAATAAAAAATAGAAAATATATAAAAATTTAAAAAAAAAAAATTAAAAAGTAATTAATAAATATAAAAATTAAAATTCCATAAAAATTACAAAAAAACTCACAAAAAGATAAATAGTCAAGAAGAACACACCTTTTGTATTCATTTCCTTGATTTATCGTTTGCTCCCTGTGTTTGACACTCTACACATACTCACACCTATACACATCCATTGTAGTGTTATAATAAATTTGTACTCCAAATATTTGCTTTTCATTACTTTATACATGTTGTGGGTTAATTGTTGATTGAATAAGGGTTTCGTGAGCGGTCACTACATCGACTGTGGTTTCTCCTTATGAGACCGTACAACCATCGCAGAGACCATGTTCATCGAATGGCGTTATTGTCGGGGAGCAATGTCCGTATAGATTGGATTTATTTGATTGTGTCTTCTTTTTTGTCTATTTGCCACTTTATTTCTTTTTATTTTTATTTGATATTATATTGATGAATTGTCTAACCATCCTCTTTGTTTGAATTTGTTGCAAGGAACCACAGACCAACGGAGGCTCTCCTAGGAGCGCCTGCGTACCCACGTGAAGTAGAGTTAGCCTTTTGACCTAGCCGATAAGAGAGCACAACAAAAGAAGACTTGGTGGAGATTTTGAAGACACTAGTTTTTTGTATTTATTTATTTATTTATTATTTATTTATAATTTAAAGTGAGAGCGATTGTTCTCTTGGGGGCCTTGTCAATTTTTCTATGTTTTTATCGCTTTTCTTTTCATTTGTTTCTTTAGTTTTGCTTTTTTTATTTTGGGTGATTGAGCCCTAGCATTAGGATCTGCTTGACGATAGATTAAGGTGAAATACTTAATTACCATTGCATGTACATATAGTTCATGTTTGTACTTAGTCAAATATTGAATTGCTCTTCACTTAGTTTTGGAACCGCACGCAGCGAGAGTCCTCCATATAACGCTTACAGGACCACTGTGGTGGGCACCGAGTAGGCTCCATGACTAGACCCTTTGGTTCTATTTCTAGGTGATTATCATATTGTTCTTTATGCTAATAGCATTTACTATTCTAGGGAGATTTTGGCGTATTGCATTTGCATATAGATAGGTTTCAAATCTGTTTAGCATCCTTGCATGAAGAGAGCTGGAGGCAAGGTGAGCATTTCTACTTAGTATTCCTCATCGCTTTCGCTTACATTGCTTTTTCGACTCTCTCCCTCTGATTTTGATCACCTAGGAGCTAAAAACAATTGATCCCTCATTAGGCTCGTGCATTTCTATTAAAAATAAAAAAAGTGATAACAAATAAAATTGGGACTTTTAAGCTTACTTGACCAAATAAATCAAAAAGAAAAATCCTTGTCTTGGGGAGAGTAACCTTCTCATTGTATTCACACTTAATTTGCCAATGTACACACTAAGGAGTAGTGCCCCAATCCCAGGCCTTCCTACGTGCTTGTACAATTTTGTGATCATCACCTAACTCTAAAATTTGAAAAGATGAAAAGATCAAGTTTTTACAGTCATCACAATGTTGAGTAGGTGAATTGATGGGTTTGTTTTGTGTATATTTATTTGTGATTGTTTGTGTGCATCCTCGATCTTCACTACGTATTTACGCCTTTTTCTCACATCTCTTGATTTGACCTTCGTGCTCTCCCGATCATTTTCCTTTTATTTCGGAGATGACCGACTGTAGCGATTTTTATCCATACTTTATGGATCCTATGTACCCTCCAGCCGATCCACCTCCATTTTATCAAGCGGACTTTACTCCTGATTTTTCTTTTTGTAGATCGCCTCAACCACAGTGTCGGACCTCAGATTTTTACCCACTACCTCCACCATCACATCTTCCATGCCACTCACCCGAGACTGACTTGTTGGAGTCACCTCTCATGGAGTCCACCCATGAGAACCTTACCCAGATGATGGAGCAGATGAGACAGAGGATCGATGACCTCACTAGCCTAAATAAGAGCCACAATGTTGCTTCACCATTTGATGATATGGGTTCATTCGAGGATTCTTATGAGAGCTTGCAATCGCCAAAAATATAAAAATGAGGAAAAAGTAAAAATAAAAAAAGATTTTGAGAGAACACTTTTTTTATTAAGATTGTGAGGAGAGATCACCCATGCCAGATCACTTGCCTACACACACACACACACTTACACCAGTTCCCACTTTTGACCCCAAGGATGACACTGTACAGACTACTCTTGTTCATCCTTGTGTAGATGATTATGATCTTCTCCCTTGTATGGAGGAGATCCAAAATTTCAAAAAAATGTTGACTGAACCTGAAGTGGTGGAAGCTATTCATGAGATCATTGAAGCCCCACTTCACTAGGCCATGATCCAATTATCTGCTCCTAAACCCTAGAAGAGAAAGTGAAGGAGAAGATCTGAGCGACACATCTTAATCATGGCCACTGTCCATGCCATCTCTCACCGTCTACACACTAGGAAAGGGAACACTGTCACACCTCTTGTGAGTTGCACGATTTCTGACTATTCATGTGATCACACTCTCCTTGAAGGTGGTGCTTCAATTAATATAATACCCTTCTGACTGGTACAGTCTCTTCATCTTGCGCCTCTCAAGAAAACCAGGATGATTGTCCAATTCATTGATGGATCAATAAAGAGACTGAATCATATTATTGAAAATGTTGTCATTTATATTCAGGGCATGAGCTTCACTGCCGACTTTGTCGTATTGCCCATGGAGACCTTTGCCCATGTGGAGTGTCCTCGAATCATCCTGGGACGGACCTTTCTCGCCTCTATGACAGCCACTATAAATATGGATCTGGAGAGATTCTCTTCCATTCTGATGTCGGGAGTTATGTGTTGATCACTGCACCCATTATTGACCAGAGACCCACATCCCACGAGAGTGTGCCCTTGTTAGCCGACCCTGAGGACTATGACCTTGATGATGATGATATCATAGAGTTTTGTTGTATGTTGGATGACATTGCGACCCGAGAATTCCACTCCAAGGAGGAAGACTCGGAAAGCATAAACCTTGGAGTTCCCCCTTTCGGTGAAAGGCGATGCATTGATGATATCCACGAGATTTACACGATTGACACTTTAGAGTGAGGGCAAACCTAAAAAAGACTGTAGAGGCTGAATTTGATCTTATTCCTTTTATAAATGAATTCTGGCCTTTCGATGATGACCTAGCAAAGACTTCCCAGGCAAAACACGACCACATTACTTCCACTGACCAGTTTGTGCCTTTCCGCTGAGACCGCTGAGGACCTTCATGAGGTCGATCTAGACCAGTTTGTGTCTACTGAGGACCCTGATATCGACTTGCACCTTGTCAGATCTATTCCTCAGTGGTCACGCAAGAAGGTCTGCTGTCTACCTTCTTGACCTTTGTATATCCATCTCTTTGTATATCCGCTTTTGTTTTCTTCCTTCCATCTACATTTTTTACTCATCCACCTCATTCTGTGTGTTTTACCTTGCTTAGGGCGTACTCTGCCCTAAGTATATGAAAGGTGGATGAGTTGAGTGATCTTTCCTCTTTTCTTCTTTTCTTCTCTTCATTTTCAATTTTCTTTTTCTACTGAAAGGATGACATCCCCTTTTGACCATTGTTATACTTAGGATGTACTTTGTCCTAAGTATAGGTGGCATGGACCCCGAGTTTTTCATTCTTTGATCCCCTCCACTGGCTCCTCTTCTTGTCTATATTTTGGGATATCTCACCCTAAGTATTGGGTGAGATAGTTTTAGTTGTGATTTGTTCATACCCACCCTTGACCCTCCCTGCCTTGTGTGCTATACTTAGGATTAGTTAATCCTAAGTATAGGGGGTACGGTCGACTTCTCATTCATTCGTTTCCCCATTCCTTCATTCTTTCATTTCTTTATTCTTTAGATTTTTCTATACTCGGTACGATTTATGTCTTCTTTTTTTCTCTCCGATCTATGAGGACATAACTCAAGATATGTATAGGGGGGTCGTATATACTCCGTATATACTTTAGCCATAACTCGTAATTTCGTATATTCTATAAGTATGGCTAAAATACTATATATATACATATACAATTCATTAAATCAATTAATAAATATATGTTTATTATTCCTCAAATTCTTTTTGTATATACTGATTAATAAATCAGGTAAAATATTTTTTGTAAAATGTTTGAAAAATAGTTTGAAAATCTTTTTGAAAAATCTTTTGAAAACTATTTCGAAAATGTTCTGTTAAATATTTTCAATCTTTCTAAAAATATTTTGTTTGTAAAAATTTCTTTTCTTTGTATGACAAAAAATCTTTTGAAAACCTATTTGCAAATAGTTTTGAAAAATGTTTGTAAAAATATTTTGGAATATATATATATATATATATTGTTTGAAAAACCTTTGCAAAATGATTTTCAAATATTTGTAAAAATTATTTGTAAAAATTATTGTAAAAACTTTTTTGGATTATAGATTTAATTTTTTTATAAAATGATTTTCAAATAAGTTTGAGGAATATATACATCATACAAATAGATCAACATTTTTTACTAACTGTATATATATTTATGAAAATAATCGCATATCCCTTATGTAAATCCTTAAAAACCCTAATTCTTATAGATAATAAAAAAACACTCATGTATAAATATTTGTACCTATTTCTTTTCTGAAAACCTTTTGTTTTGAAAAATCCCAAAAACATTTGAAAAATTAAAATCTCAAAAATATTTGCAAAATCTTTTTGAAAAATTGCATAAAATTTTGCAAAACATTTTCAAAAATCCATAAAAAGTTCAAAATTTGAAAATTACATTACAAAAATATTTTCTACATTATGCATAACATTTGTATTTTTTCGGATTGAGTTTGATAATTGAACAAGTCTAAGTAAAATACGAAGATTGGAGCTTGGTTGGACCTTAAATCTACCTAATCACATGAACCTTATAGGAACTGGAATTGAGGTAATTTAGGTCTAGTGATTAATTTTTGAGAATGGTGAGATTTAGTTCAATGTCATCTAGACTAGCTAAGTAGAGTATTTCGGAGCGCACACATGACTCTTGTTGATAATGACCTAGCTTGTACACCCACACCTTGGACTTTGCTCACCTCAATTGAAGTGGCAGAGGGATGGATTTACCGGCATGAGACACAGGCTAATGGAAACATCAGAAGTCACACATTTGTGGCCATTGTACCCTAACCTAATCCAATGGTGGCGAGGTCTAAAGACAGAAGTTGTGGGTTGCAATAAAGCTTCAAAAGAGGGATAGTCTACTGGTTCAAGAAGAAAAAGTCATTGTGTAAATCTTGTTGTATATAGTATTTCAAAAAATGAAAAAAAAAATAAAAAACTCCAAAAAGTGGACATGCCTGATTGAAAATAAAATGCCTGCCAGAGTGTACATATTTTTATAATCAATAAGCAAGCTTGAGCTTCAAAGTCATATGCTTGTGAGCTTACAGCTGGGTGACTTGGCCAAACTAGTCAAGCATCCTAAGATAGGTAGCTACATTGGCTACCGTCCATTCTTCTCTCCACCCCATCTTCTTAAGTTGGTTGTTACTTGAACTTAGATGGGAATATCCCGCCTCTCTAGTAAAGAGTTGTTGGATTGGGGAATTAGTCTTACCATATTGGAGAAGATTGACTTCGACCGCTTCAGCTGAGGAGAGCTACATATCTCACACACATTGTTCAAGATAGATTCATAGTCATAAGGGTTTGTGTATGAGTTGAAGTATTCTGACCTGACTATTGAGGAGACGTTAGTAGAGTTTTGGGATTCCCAAAGGCTGTTTTGTTTCAATTATGTTTCCCAATAAGGTTTCGGTCGCACCTAAAATCCAAAGGTCCGACTTAAACTCCAAACTTTGATTTTGTGAAGACAAGTTTGAGAATAAAAATCAATCCACTTTCTTTCTTTTTCTTTTATTTGTTTTATTTTATGCACTTATTGCATAAGTGTTTGTTAGGGACTAGCAAAGGCAAATATAGGGGGGTGATGAATCTCCATTTCATCACACTTATCCTATCATTTTGGCCTTAAAAATCCTAGCTAATGCATGTAAATAATTTTATTTTGTAAAAGTTAACATTCATTATTTCTTCTATTTATGGTGTATAAAATACTATTTTTAATGCCAAACCTATAGAATAAAGAAAAAAACAAAAAGAATAAAATGCCAAAGGTATTTTATGATCCTAAACCTCGAGATCTAGACATCTTGATGACTGGGTCAACAAGGAATAAAGTAGGGGGAGATAAGATCCAATAAATCAATAAAAATTCCATTCTTTCATTCATCAATAAGTCTATTTTGGGATCTATTTTATTCTTTATTATTTATACCTCAATTAAAGAAATTTTTTACATAAAAGTTGTAGATAATAATATATAGAAAATACAAAATTGATTTCATACAAAAATAATATACTGTGTACAAGTTATACTCACAATAAAAAGCTAAAATCCCAACTTCCCAGACTCATATCTCCTAAATAAAAATTCAAAATGTCTCAAAATTGCTTTAATTTATATAACTTTTAACAAGATATTTAATGAAGATGGTTCATATTTTTTGGATTTAAGGTGTGAAAGTTAGGTTTTGGGCCCCTATTGTACACTTTAACTATATAAAATATTTATTTTATTTATTCTTTATAATTTTTACAATTTTATATTTTTATAATTTTGTAAATATTATTTATGTTTTATGTACATATTTAGAAAAGAAGAAAACCATAACTAAAACATAAAATAAAATAATATACTTAAATACATATATGAAATACCCATATTTATACCTATATATTTAACACCCTTATTTATTTAAATGTACAAAATATATCAGTAAAATATAATAAAAATATATTTGTGTATATAAAAATAAGTTATAAATATATAAATAAAAAAACTAAAACAATAAAATCAAAATACAAAATAAAAATAAAAGATACAAAACATAGGAAAATATACCTATAAATACATCCTTAAAAAGTAGCTTGTAATAAATAAGTTCATAAAAATAAATAAAATTCATATTAAAATACTAAAGAAAATAATAAACATTTTATTTGATAACTTTAATTTAATAAAATCATTTATTATTTATTATAGATTTTTTAATAATTTATGGGCAAGGTTTTTCCTAGTTGGTCCACGTGGACCAACTAGATTGAGTCGACAATTGACCATGTTCAATTGTCCTTTCCCAGGGCTAGGTCTGTCAGACCTAACTTTGACCCCATCTTTGCTCTTTTTCTCCCATTGATGCAAGCTCGATTGGGAATGCTTTCTTTTGCATTTTCCCCCCTCGATCTTCCCTCTATCAAGTGTGCTCGATGCCTCGAGGAGTGCATCGTTGATTCACGTGTTCCACTAGATTCTTCACCCCCATCCAATCGCTTGTACAAAGGACCACCTCCTCCTTCCTCCCATTTCTGAATCCTTTTTGTCCCCGTTTTGACCACCTCTCCCATGCTCTGGATTGAAGCTTGTTATAGGAGTTTCTCTAGCCGATTGTAGCGAGGTTTGAGGTGATCTCCACCATCTCCAACGGAGCATTGTCGTGAGGTACTCCATCTCCTGGCTCCGACCAGTTGAGGTTAATTTTCTTATCTCTTCAATTAGCTAGTAGATTTAGGTTTAATTTCTGCTATTTATTTTGTATTTTAATTAGGTATATTATCTTATAAAAGCCATTTCGTAGTTCGCCGGAGCTTGATGACACGAAAATCTGAGCGACTAAGGTAAAGGTACAAAAATGGTCGTTGCGACCTCGGTCACTCAGATGTGTCGATCAAGAAAAATGAACCACTCAGAATAGATAAAATCAATCGAAACACACAAAAGCGGTCCTGCTATTGGATTAACCTGGTATAGCGACCAGGGTCGAACTCAAGGAGCATGGGTTGGCCTCTCGGCCTACGAAGTAGTAAAAAGAAATAAAATAAAAGAAGAAACTATTTTTAGTGGTTTTTAATTTATTTTATATTTTTTTGGATTTTTAATGTATAAAGAAAATAGGAAAAACAAAGAAACACACACTTCAACAATTTATTTAAAACACTAAAAATCAATCAAAAATTCAAACAAAAATAATTTTATGTGTTTTATAATTTTTAGTGTTTTTGGTGAATTTTTGAGAATTTTCTGATATTTATTTAATTTTCTAAAAATCAAACAGTGGCAGAAATACAAGGTACTGTCCAACCGAGCTAAAAGGGCTTAGATAAAATATCTAAAGCCCCCAAATTAGCTGGGAGGTAATTTTCCTGTAAAGAGGATTAAACAAGGAAAATTTAGGTACCAATTTTATTGTTTTTGGGTTTTTAATCTATTTACTAGAATTTTTATAATTTTTGAGTGTTTTTCAATTTTTAGTAGTTTTCAGCAATGAAAAATAGCCAAAATTGGCTAGAAAATCAAACTAAGCAAGACAAAGAGTAGCTAATTTTTGTGGAATTTTTAAGTGAGTTTTAATATTTTTTTGGGGTTTTTAAAGTTAGACAGTGACAAAAATAAAGGTTTTTGATTTTTTAAAAATATCAAACGAAATAAAAAATGTCCTCAAAATCCACGAAAAGTTTACACCATGGCAGGAGCCATGTGTCCAATTTCCGTTGGATTTGGAGGTGATTTGCTATTTTATTCAAAAATAAAGAAGGGGCACTGTGCACAGGGACCCAAGTGCAAATACCCAAGAGTCCGGGGGGTCTGGTGCAATTTTCCCAGCTAAACACGTGCCGCACGCATGCCTGGGGCACTCAGGGACCCAAATGCGAAGAAAATAAGTCCTGAGGACTTATTGGTAACAGGTACCAAAAGTCCAAGGGCTTATCTGCAAAATACCCGAAATATCACACACATGTTGAAATGAATCACGCACAGGGGTATAAATGCAAATAAGTAAAATATTTCATTCAACTGTTAATATCCAGAATAACAGGGGCATACAATGCAATTATCCCAAAGAAACCACGTGACGAAGCACGTGCCAGACCATGTACAGGGGTATAACGGCAAATAAAAACAAGCACCAGGGTGTCTATGCAAATATCCCAAAACTTAGACAACTACGCTACTTAATTACAAGACTAAAAGCTAAATAAAATACTAAAGAAGGCCTAAGGGTAAATTACCCTTTATTATGCGGACTGCTGGATGCACGCCACGTGGAGCATCTGACGGCGTGGAACGATGGGCGCTCCAGATCGCCCCTCCTCAGATCGAGCGGTGCTGGTGGCTCCAGGGATGGACGGCCCGGATGAAGTCTGGAGCGGGGTGGACGATCGAACGGTGACGGAGGGTGCTGGAATAACAGGTCACCGGCGAGCTTCGCCGGCCTCGTGCGAGCGCAGCTGACCTCCTCGCGGGGCGCTGGGGATCTGGGAAGGTTTGGCGTGAGCCTCCGCGTCAAGTGAGAGTCTCCGATGATCCAGCCGAGCTCCGAGGAGCTCGGGCGAGGTCGGCGGAGCGGGTCTCCTGGCCTGAATGACCAAAGCCCTCAGACGGGCTTGGTAGCACCTGCAAAGCGAACCAGAAGACTCGCGGGTCGAGGGCAAATTGCCTCGACCCGATTAGGCGAGGTGACGGTGGCTGATGGGTTGAAATGGCGAGCTCCGGCGAAGGGGGTAGACGGAGGAGCTCGGCACCCAGCTCCTGTGCGAGCTGGGTTGGATGGAGGGGTGAAGAAGGTGCGCGGGGAGATGGCGAAGGCGATGGTCGATTCCGATGATCGAACGGAGTGAGGGGATGGTCGGAATCAGCTAGGGACGGCGGCGGTGCGATTTGGGAGTAAATGGAAATCAGCGAAAAAGGAAAGCCTAAGGGGATACCTGGGTGGTCGGAGAGACTGGGGAGAAGCTGGGGAAGCTCCTGGTCGTCGCCTCGAGGAGCGTCTCCCTCCGAGGCTCAAGCTCCAGCTGATGGCGGAGCGACGGCGGCGTAGCTCGCCGGATCGATGGACTCGCCTCCTCTCCTCGCTTCGACAGGTCGAGGCGCAAGCTGTCACTCTCGCGGTCTCTCTGGAGCTCACAGGAGGGGGAAACAAATGGCCAAAGATGGAGAAATGAGGTGGCGGAGCTCGATCTAAATATGGGCGAGGGTCCGGGAAGATGAGTTCGGGTAGGGCGTGGAAGCGCGCGGATCCCGAGGGTGCAGCTCCGGCGAGGGTGTCGGGTGAATCGCGAAGAAGTCGGACCCGGGGTTTGGGTGAATGGGATCCGGGTTTAATCGCTAAAAATCTGAGAAGCGGGCTTACCCGCTAAGAACCGTGCAAAGTGGTCCTGGGGGGGGGGGGGGGTAGTTGACCGGGCGGTCAGCATCCCCAGGACCCAATAGAAATCGGCCACGTGGCTGGATCTTGGAGTGAAAATTAAGGGTATCTAGGGGCCGATTTAGCAAAAACTCAAAACAAAATATTTTTCTTTTATTTTTTTCTATTTTTTAGTGATTTTTAATTAATTTTTGGAAATAAAAATAAGCTATACAATATAGTACTATACATAGGTATATTTACAATATATAGGGTTTTGATTTTTGATTTTTAATTGTTATTTTTGTCCAATTTTATTCCCTTTTTATATTTTATTTATTTACATTATATAACAAGGAATAAAAAGATATTTTTATTTTATTTTTATTATTTATATACATAGGTATGGTATATGTACAATGTATTTTTGTATTTTTAATTTTGCTATTTTTATTTTGTTTTTGATTTGATTGTTCTTATTGTATTTATTTACACTATAGAATATAGATTATTTACAAAAAATTAGAAAAGTTAATTTTATTTATTTACAAGACTAAATAAATATAGAAGAGTGGTTTATATACAAGATGGAAAGGGGTGTTTTTGTTCTTTTTGATTTTTAACTTTTTCTTTTGTTTTTATACTTATAGATATATATACAAGTATTTACAAGCATATTTTTGGTGAGGAAAATATCTTTATTTATTTACATAAATATTTACACATGAGCCCCTATCTCCCTCTACTTTGGCTTTAATGCGGTCAGGCCCATGCTGAGCCCTCCCTTGGGTTAGGTTGCTCAATATTTATTCTAAATATTTCCCTCTTTTTCTTTTTAGTCTTTATTCTTTTATTTTTGCACAAAAACATGCTAATTATAGGTTTTTACACAATGCATGCATTTGGTAATTATTCCTATTTACACATATCTACATGCATTTGCAAAGGTTTTTGTAGCTAAAATATAAGAATAAAGAGTGATGAATGAGTATTCATCACCCCCTATACTTAACTTTGCTAGTCCCTTAGCAAACACTTATTTGAAAAAGAAGTGAAAAAGAAAGAAAGAAAAAGAGGATGTACATGGATCAAGGTTGATTATTAAACTTGCCTTCATTAAATTAAGGTATGGAGCTCGATCAGATCTTTAGATTATTAATTTGTCGGAACCTTATTTGGACTTAAGTCTAAAACCCAACAGCCTCTAAGTTCCACTAATCTATAACCAAGACTCCTCAATGCTCCAGGTCAGAACAAGTCATCAATCACAAACCCTGAAGACCATGAATCTTTTCTTGTCCTGTGAATGTGAGGTCTAAGCTCTCCACCTCAGAAATGGCAACTTGACAACCCTCCCCAACAAGGTGACTCTATGACCTCAATCTGGCCACTCTTTCCTCGAGGAGCGGGGTATTCCTTTCTAAGTTCAAGTTAAACCGGCTCAAGAAGAGGAGGAAGAAGAGAATGGGTCAAGGCCAGTGTAGCCAAGTACCCTTGGGAGCTTGACCAGTGTAGCCAAGTCTCCCTGCTGCAAGCTACATCAGGTGGATCATGAACTCAAGCTTTGCTTATTACACTCTATATACATACTCCGGTGGGATTATCATTTTCTCTCAGACCCACCACTTTTTTGGAGTTATTTTCTTTTTGCACTTTTTTTTCAGTGCATCTGTACACCATATACATGTGCAGCATATATACAGGGAGTTTTTCCTCTTGAGCCAGTAGACTATCCCTCTTTTGAAGCTTTATTGCAACCGACAACTCCCGTCGTTAGACCTCACGGTAACCAGACCAAGTTGAGACGCACTTCCTTCACTAAAAGAAGAAGAGAGGTTCTGCCTACAAGTACTACCCTCATATGCTACCCCAAGTCAAGGAAGACTGCCTCCTCACCACCTCATCCGTGGAGAGCTCGGTGCATAGTGCTGGTGTCCAAGTAAAGCCATAATCTATATGAGTCATGTGTTGTTGTTAAGTGCTCTACTTAGGCTCATTGAGATGACATGTGATCATAGCCTAGTGGACTCAAAGAATTAAGTCATCATGGACCTGAAAAGCCTTAAACCTAAGCCCTATAAGGTTCCTCTTAGAAGTTAGGTGGATTAAGATCTTAATCAAGCTCCATTTCTCAATTTGATTCCAGGCTAGTTTAAATGTCAACTATCATCCAGAAAAACTATATACATATGTACAAAAGATGCTTATTTACACAAATTTTTCAAACATGCAAAATTTTTGAAAAATGTTTTGAAATCATGAATGGATGATGCATGAAGTGCAAGTTTTGCAAAAAGATATTTACACACATTTACACAAGATTTTTTGCAAACTTTTGATTTTCAAAACATTTTGGAAAAATTTTGTACTATATACATAATTTTGATACAAAAATATTTACACAAGCTTTATACAAAAGATTTTTGAAATCATTTTTACAAAAATAATTTGTACACTAGCTATTTATGTGCAAATAAAAGAATGTTTATGTACATGAAAATTTTTAATTTTTGTGATTTTTAGCCATTTTATTTATTAACACACTTACGCAAAGTACGAGTTATGGCTAAAGTATATATGAAATATATACACACCCCCCTATACTTAGCTCGAACGATGTCCTCAGAGCCAAGAGCGATGAAGAAGACATAACTCGTGCTTGGTATAGGGAAGTGAAAATAAGGGCTATATACAAGGAAGAATGAAATGAAAAGTCAAGATGGTCTCGGGTCTTCCCCCTATACTTAGGATTAAATAATCCTAAGTATAGCAGGCTGTACACTAAGGGAGAACCGAGTGGAGAATGTACAGGGTCTACCCCCCCTATACTTAGGGTGAAATATCCCTAAGTATGGGCAGCAAAACAGGGGTAGGCAGAAACAAAAGAAATACCCAAACGGTCTCACATCGCCCCTATACTTAGGGTAAAGTGCACCCTAAGTATAGCATAATCACAGGATGAATAAAGGGATGTGGGACTAAAGAATGTAGTGATATGGACATCTGGATCTATACAAGACGGAAGATCAGTGAAACTCAGGCGTGAGATGCATTAGATGTGAGCCAAAGACCACATCTCACGCAAAATGAATCGGGGCAAGATCAGCGACCCGCGGCTCATGATCTAGAAATGGTTTGAGCCGCTGGCCGTTCACTCGAAAGGTACTCTCAGAAGACAACTCAGATATATCAATGCTACCGTTGTCGTGTACCTTTCTGACCAAGTAGGGTCCCTTCCATTTGCTCTGCAGCTTCCCTGGAAATAAACGTAGCCTCGCATCAAACAGCCATACTCTCTGTCCAATCTCAAAATGCTTGTGGCTGATATGAGAATCATGCCACTCCTTCACTTTCTCCTTATAATGTAGGCTGTTTGAGAATGCTGTATCTCTAAGCTCCTCCAGGGCTGCCAACTCTGCCCTCCTCTGGTCTCCCATACCATCTGGATCCATAAGAATATCTGTAACTTCCCAAAGTGACTTGTGCCTCAGCTCAACAGGTAAATGGCACGGCTTGCCATATACGAGGCGAAAGGGAGATGTGCCCAATGGTGTCTTGAAAGACGTCCTATATGCCCACAAGACCGAGTCCAAAAGCTGTGACCAATCCTTTCGGTCAGGGCGGACGACTTTCTGCAATATAGTCTTGATCTCCCTATTCGACACCTCGGCTAGACCATTCGTCTGTGGATGGTAAGGTGTA
Organism: Ottelia alismoides; assembly: GCA_037367405.1. Taxonomy (NCBI): domain Eukaryota; kingdom Viridiplantae; phylum Streptophyta; class Magnoliopsida; order Alismatales; family Hydrocharitaceae; genus Ottelia; species Ottelia alismoides. The sequence goes on along the minus strand of JAZKJV010007887.1, from coordinate 713,663 downwards.
GCAACACGATGGTCTATACCGAACTCGCTAGCAAGGGCCTTCACCTGGTCGTTGATGAAATGAGACCCCCCATCAGAAATCAGAACTCGTGGAACCCCGAACCGCGTGATGATGTGCTTCCTCAAAAATCTGCAAACTGTCCTCGCATCAGCGGCTCGGGCGGGGATAGCCTCAACCCAAGGACTAACATAATCTACGGCCAACAGAATGTACTCAAATCCCTGACTCTTAGGGAATGGACCCATGAAATCGATGCCCCATGCATCAAAAACCTCACAGAAGTGAATGGGCTGCATCGGCATCATATCACGCTGTCCACAAGTGCCCATCCTCTGACAGTCAGTACACCTCTTCACGAACTCATCTGAGTCCTTGAAGAGGGTAGGCCACCACAGGCCGGATTGGAGCACTTTCTGTGCCGTTCTCCTCCCAGAATGATGTCCTCCTGCCTCAAGCTTGTGGCAGTAAGTGAGGACGCTATGGTGTTCCTCCTGAGGAATACACCGACGCCAGACGCTATCCCCTCCTTCGTGGTAAAGGATGGGATCCTCCCAATGGTAGGACTTGGCCTTCGCAAGGAAGGTCTCAAGCCTCTGCCTGGGCCAATCTTGTGGGACCTTCCCAGCAACGAGAAAGTTCACAATATCGACGTACCACGGGAGTGAGGCGATAGCAAGGATCGCCTCATCTGGGAAGGTATCTCGAATGGGGTCAATCTGCTCAGACTCCTCAGGCTGCTCTAAACGGGAGAGATGATCCGCCACCACATTCTTGACTCCAGGCTTATCCTTGATCTCAATGTCGAACTCCTGGAGTAGAAGGATCCATCTAGTCAATCTGGCCTTGGCATCCTTCTTTGCCATGAGGTACCTGATGGCGGTGTGATCTGTGTACAAAGTCACTCTAGATCCAATGATATAAGATCGAAACTTATCTAGGGCGAACACTACGGCTAGCATCTCCTTCTCTGTGACCGTGTAATTCCGCTGGGCGGAATCCAATGTGCGGCTAGCGTAGTGAATGGCAAATGGAACTCCATCCCTCCTCTGTCCCAGCACAGCCCCTACGGCAAAATCGGAGGCATCCTTCATGATCTCGAATGGGAGAGACCAATCAGGCGGCTGGAGGACAGGAGCCTCAATCACACACTGCTGGAGAGTCGCAAAGGCTGAAAGACACTTGTCATCGACAAGGAACTCGGTGTCTTTCGTCAAGAGGTCAGTCAACGGCCGGGCAGTCCTACTGAAATCCTGAATAAATCTCCTATAAAATCCAACGTGCCCCAGGAATGACCGTAGCTGCCTCAAATTGGACGGCGGTGCGAGTTTTCTAATGACATCAACCTTGTCCGGATCCACCTCCATGCCCCTGTTGGAGATGATGTGGCCAAGCACCATCCCTTGAGTCACCATGAAGTGACTCTTCTCCCAAGATAGAACCAAATGGAACTCAATACATCGCTGGAGTACTCGGTCTAGGCAGTCAAGACAGGAGTCGAATCCGTCGCCATAGACCGAGAAATCGTCCATGAAGACCTCCAAACACTCCCCTACCATGTCCGAAAAGATCGACAGCATGCACCTCTGAAAAGTCGCAGGGGCATTGCATAGCCCGAATGGCATGCGTCGAAAGGCATATGTACCAAAGGGACAGGTAAAGGTGGTCTTCTCCTGATCCTCAGGAGCGATGGCCACCTGGTTGTAGCCCGAGTACCCATCCAGGAAGCAATAATGGCTCTTCCCTGCCAGTCTCTCAATGATCTGGTCAATAAAAGGCAGGGGGAAATGGTCCTTCTTGGTGGCCTGGTTGAGTCTCCTGTAGTCAACACAGACCCTCCAAGAGGTGGGTACTCGTGTAGCAATCTCCTCTCCCGACTCACTGATCACAGTCGTGATGCCCGTCTTCTTGGGCACCACATGCAAGGGGCTGACCCACTTGGAGTCGGAAATGGGATAAATAAAATCTGCACTCAACCATTTTGATATTTCCTTCATCACGACCTCTCTCAGGTTGGGGTTCAGCCGACGCTGGAACTCACGCGACGGCTTCGCCCCCTCCTCGAGATAAATATGGTGGGAGCACACTGATGGACTAATCCCATGGAAATCTGCTACGCTCCATCCGATTGCCTTGCGGTTCTTTTCAAGAACCCCCATCAAACGGGATTCTTGCTCTCCAGTCAGATCGGCGGAGATGATGACTGGGTACATCTCAGGCTCGCCCGCAAGGAACCGATACTTCAACGAAGTAGGGAGCGGCTTCAGCTCTGGACAGCTGGGTGCTGGTAAATCTGGCTGCGGAAGGAAATGTGTCAATGTTGCTAAGTCTGCCAAATCTGCCTGGGAGAAAGAAAGCGAACTCTCGCAAACTGGATCTGGAGAAGGCTGCTCGACTGTGCTGTCTCTGATCTGCTCTGCATCTACCTTCTCCTCATCTGTAGGCTCAGGTGGACTCGAGTCTGGCATCTGATCATCACAATCTGCCCAATCAGACTCTGAATCCGAGGGATCTGCATCAAATACGGTGGCATCAGTACCACCATCACACAAGGCGGCCTCAGCACCACCATCACCGAAAACCGTGTCGCGGTCAAGAACCGGCTCTGCTGCCTCTGTGGTATCCTGAACCAGGGCTGTGCTCTCCAGACTCTCCTCTGCTATCATCTCGGCATCAGCTGTGTCTGAAAATGCGAGGATGGCCTGTGCTGCAGGATCTGCCCATGCTGCCTCATCATCTGTGATCACAAAATCACAGTCCTGGTGGATGTCTGGCTCTGCGTCTGTCAGCTGCTCTGAATCTGTGCTGGCCTCTGAGCGTGCTCTCTCTCTGGCTCTGTAGTCCTCGACCGTCTCTATTTGTACGCTCTCGCCCTCGACGCGAAAGTATACCTTCCCGCTATCATGATCAGTCACCGCCTTGGCTGTGGCCAAGAACGGACGACCGAGGATGATGGGGGTATCGGCCACTGAGTCAGGGATCTCCATGTCCAACACTACGAAGTCCACGGGGAATTTCAGGCCCTGAATCGTGACGATAACGTCTCGCAACAACCCCTTCGGCCTCTTGACAGATCGAACAGCAAACTGAAGGACTATCCTGCTCTATCGAAGAGTGCCCAACTCGAAGCCATCGAGAAGGGCTGCCGGAAGGAGGTTGATCGACGATCCGCTATCTAATAGAGTTCGGTCGAACCTCTGCTCACTAATCTGACATCTGACATACGAGGCCCCTGAATCTGGCCTCTTGGCTGGCAGACGGTTCTGGATCGCAAAACACGTGGCTTTCGTCAGCACATGAATCTCTGAAGTGTGGTTCCTCCTCCTCCTCCTGACTGTGATCCTGTCTCTCAAAGATCGCTGAAGAAGGGGGATGTGCTGCAAAGCCTCCTGGAGGGTCAGCTGGATGTGAAATCTGTCAATCATGCTCTGGTTGAATTCCTCCTGCTCTCTCTTTTTTGGGTCTTTTTCTTTTTTCTTCCCCTTCCCCATCTGAAGGGCTCTAGGGAAGGGGATCATAGGGTCCTTCGCAGATGAAGGACTAGGAAAAGGCCTAGACGGCTCGATGGCCGGATCCGCACATACATCAAGCACCACAGTGGGACCAGAAGAAACTAAACCTTTTCCTTTATTCACAACAGTGTTCTGAGATACATGAGAATGAGGAAAAACATCTGATCTCTCTACACAAACACCGGTGGCCTCAGTACCACCACGGGCTGGCTCTGCTACTGGACGTCTCGCGGCCTCAGTACCGCAGGCTGGCTTGGCTATACTGGTGGCGTCAGTACCACCTCCTCGAACTGGTGAAGCGACGGCCTCAGTACCGCCGGTGGAATCAGCATCCTTGGTGGCGTCAGTACCACCGTCATCATCGTGTGCGGCCTCAGTACCGCTCTCCTCCTCCTCGTCTGGCGCCCTGGGTGACTCCTCGTGTCGTCGCTCAGATGAGGCGCCGCCTGCTGGTGCTCTACCGCTCCTAAGTGTAACAAAATCAGCATCAAATAGATCCGAAGATGTATCAACAAATGGGTCACTAGGAGTGGCATGCTCAGTGGAAACTACCTGCTCAGATTTCCTCTTCAGGTTGTTCGGATTCAGCTCGATCTATGCAGGAATGGCGGCCTTCCCTCTCACAAGGTCCTGCATCTCCTGGTGGAACTCGTCCATCTCCCGTCTAAACGTAGCCTGCTGGTCCGTGAGGAGGCGGGCTATGTCATCCAAGGCGGGGCTCTCATGGGAGCCCGACGGGTAGCCTCTCTGGTGATGAGGCTGCTGGAACTGCTGCTGGTGCTGCTGAGAGGGGTAGGAGGAAGGATGCTGCCGGTATTCTGGGTGAGCCTGCTGCTCACGTCTCCAAGACTGTCCCTGCTGCTGATAGGGACGAGGAACGAAGGACGAAGGCTGGTGTGACTGGTATGCTGGGGGTTGCTGCTGCGGCTGGTGGTCTCTCTGCTGGCCATACTGCCCTCCCTGACCGGATGACTGCTGCTGGGGCTGGGCACCTCCACTCCCCCACCTGAATCCGGGATGGTCTCGTTGGATCCCAGGCTGGGGGCGGTCATACCAAATCCCGTTGACATCCATCAACGGCTCTGCATCGTAGGGGGCTGGCGGGAGTACTGCCAGAGGCTGATCCGGCTGGTATACCACCATCTGCATGTCTGGAGATGGTGGGGACTGGTAAGAGGGCTGCTGCTGCTGGTACGGCTCCGCCTGTACAAGGTGAACCTGTCTAGGCTGCTGAAAGGTGCTGGAGCGCTGGGACGAGCTGTTGCTGCCGCCGGTGTCGCCTCGCGACTGAAGACGGGGCTGTGAAGCCGTCTGTGCCTCCTGGAGACACATGAGCTGGGTCTTCATGTCGCTCAGAGTCTGTGCCATCTGCTCCATCTGCGTGATGCTCTGGCACTGCTACTTCTCGATCAGCTCCATCCGGTCCAACTTCTCGCTGATGATGTCCATATCCGTAGCGGACGACTCTGCCTGTGCTGCTGCAACTGCGGATGAACTGGATGGACCGGCATCAACCCGTGCTATCCTCTGGTACTGCACGGGTCCTGGCTGCTGCTGGGGTCTCTATGTGTACAACCGGGTCTGGGACATCACCATGTAATTTTCGGCCATCTCCTCGTAAATGGCCCAGACCCGGTCGTGGTCCTTGGCGAAGTAGGACCCGCCGCAAGAAGCGTTCACCAGGCCCTGGAGCTCTGGTGTCAACCTGCTGAAGAAGCTCTGAACAAGGTTCGGCTTCGAGATGTCGTGGTGCGGGCATCGGTCTGTGAGCTCTCTAAACCTCTCCCATGCCTCGTGGAATTGCTCATTGGGGAGCATGGAGAAGTTGCTGATCAGGGCCCTCGCTGCATTCGTCCGCCCGAGTGGATAGTACTTGTTCAAGTACTCGGTGCGGAGCTGCTCCCAGGTGTAAACAAACCTCCCCAATGCTTCAGCCAGGTGGCTGCTCTGTCTGCTAGGGAGAAGGGGAAGGCGATCATCCTAATCGTGTCCTGGTCCACCTGACGGTCGTGGAAAGTGCTGCATATCATCAAGAACTCCTGGAGGTGGAGATGGGGCTCCTCTGTCGCGAGTCCGTGGAAGCGGGGGAGTAGCTGCAAAGTGTTCGGGGGGAACTTGAAGTCCCCCACGATCGCTGGAAGTACTACCCAGTGGTGCGTTAGCGTCGATCCGGGGTTGTGTAACTCCCGCATCGGTCTCGGTGGTCCTCCGGCCGCTCCTGCGGCGGCTGCCGCTGCTGTGGCGGCTACTGCTGCGGCTGCTGCATCCGCATCATCTGGGATCCTCGGTCCCTCTCTCCTCTGCTCTCGCTCTGCTCTCTCTGCTCGCATCTGCTCCATCTCTCTCCTCATGTCGAGCATAAATGCTCCCTGATCCCTCAGCTGCTGCTGAACGGTCTCTAACGAGGCTATCAAGGTGGAGTTGATCGCTCCCTGGTCCAATACGAAATGCTCAGGCTGACGGGAACGATCCTCAGAACTGCCGGCCATGATGTCTGCAAAATCAAATGAGCCCAACTCAGGTGCTGTCAAATCCATCAATCTCTCCTCGGGCTCATGTCGCTCATGTCCGAAAGAAAGGGGGTCGAGGGGGAACAGGGCAGAGTCGTACTCGGGCTCGGAGAGCTGGTCTTGGCTCTCGCGGGCCAACCTAGATGATTGGGTAGACGTGCCCGAAAGCGGTGCAGCCAGAGGCTGCCTAAGAGAGCGTCTACCCATCATCTTGATCTGGCGAGTAGTGCGGATGAGATCTAGAGAAACTATGATCAGAATGCAAACCCCCGGTTCACCAACGCAACGCGAGATGAAGACCGTGAAAGTTCGGTCAAATTATCTTGTCAATTTTTATTAGGTGAGCACACAAGATATCAGAGCACTTACGTGACCTATTAGGATACCCGATGCTACCCCAACCGACTGGCCCGCACGGAGAAGTCGGTAATCAGTCGGGAATAATAGTGGAGGGCTCTACCTAGGGTGCGGGTCACTCTCTCGCGCAATCAAACCATACAATGAGGGGGTTGCTCTCCCCAAGACAAATTTTTATGGTGAATGTCTTTTAGGGTCAATAGTTTTATCCAGTCCCAATTTTATGATTTCTCTTTTTAATGTTTTTCAAATAGAAAACAAACGCCTAACGAATTTTTCGGTTCTCCTGGTTATTTAGTCCAAAACAGGGGGGAGAAGACGAAAAAGCCGATGCGCGATGAAATCAATGATGCATGCTGAGTAAGAAATGCGTACCTTGTCTCCAGCACTCTACATACAAGTGATCCGCGCAGAATTTAAAGACTGAAAAGTAAACTACCCTAAATGATGCAGCGGGAAAAACCGAGTCCTAGACGAGCAATTTCTACACGCAGAACCGTCTAATCGGTCACCGACCTCCAAGCCAAAGGGTCCGGTCTTGGCTCACCCCTCCTCTGTCCGACAAATCGGGGGTAAGAGAAAGCGCTTTACAGGGTGAGCTGCGGCACGTAGGCTACGAAGGAGATGAGTCGATTATTTTTATTAATTGATTATTAGTAGGTCCAATTAGCGCTCTATAGGAACAGGCAAGCAATTAGGTGTGGGGACCCTACTAATTACGGCTCAAGTAAGAGAAAATCCTAAGTCTAGGGGCTCGATGAAAACCGCGTAAACACCGGAAAAGGCAGAAAAAAATAAAAAGAAAACAAAGCCGCGTAAAAAGCTGCGAAACCTAAGGGTCCCCCGAGCACACCGGTGCTCGACGAAACAGACCTGCTAAGTGTTCAAGCAATGTCCAAGTCCAGTCTGAGAGTTCTTGTATTACTACAATAATAATAATAAAAATAAAACCTAATCTAACCTCACCCACTCAACTCTCTCTCTCTCTCGCTCTCTCCTGCGGCTTCGTAGAGAAGGAAGCCGCCTCCAAGTTCCTCGGTTACATCGGCTCCTCGAAAGTCGCCTCCGCGGTCCTCGGGCCCTCGCAAGAGACAGAGACAAGTGGTCAGACCGAAATAATCAAATAATAAGAAAGAAAATAAATGGAACTGAAAATGAGGGTATATATATGCAAAAATACAAAAAAAAAATAAACACACAAAATAAAACAAAAATAAAAGTAAAAGAAAAATAAAATAAAACAAAATAAAACAAAAATAAAATAGAAACAAAAGTCGCGAAAAGCCGCGAGCTCTGAAAGAGCCGCGAAAAGCCGCGAAAACAAAAACGAAAATAAAATAAAAACTACTAAGTCGTGCTCCCCGGCAACGGCGCCATTCTGATGACACGAAAATCCGAGCGACTAAGGTAAAGGTACAAAAATGGTCGTTGCGACCTCGGTCACTCAGATGTGTCGATCAAGAAAAATGAACCACTCAGAATAGATAAAATCAATCGAAACACACAAAAGCGGTCCTGCTATTGGATTAACCTGGTATAGCGACCAGGGTCGAACTCAAGGAGCACAGGTTGGCCTCTCGGCCTACAAAGTAGTAAAAAGAAATAAAATAAAAGAAGAAACTATTTTTAGTGGTTTTTAATTTATTTTATATTTTTTTGGATTTTTAATGTATAAAGAAAATAGGAAAAACAAAGAAACACACACTTCAACAATTTATTTAAAGCACTAAAAATCAACCAAAAATTCAAACAAAAATATTTTTATGTGTTTTATAATTTTTAGTGTTTTTGGTGAATTTTTGAGAATTTTCTGATATTTATTTAATTTTCTAAAAATCAAATAGTGGCAGAAATACAAGGTACTGTCCAACCGAGCTAAAAGGGCTTTGATAAAATATCTAAAGCCCCAAATTAGCTGGGAGGTAATTTTCCTGTAAAGAGGATTAAACAAGGAAAATTTAGGTACCAATTTTAGTGTTTTTGGATTTTTAATCTATTTACTAGAATTTTTATAAGTTTTTGAGTGTTTTTCAATTTTTAGTAGTTTTCAGCAATGAAAAATAGCCAAAATTGGCTAGAAAATCAAACTAAGCAAGACAAATAGCAGCTAATTTTTGTGGAATTTTTAAGTGAGTTTTAATATTTTTTGGGGTTTTTAAAGTTAGACAGTGACAAAAATAAAGGTTTTTGAATTTTTTAAAAATATCAAACGAAATCAAAAATGTCCTAAAAAATCCACGAAAATTTTACACCATGGCAGGAGCCATGTATCTAATTTTCGTTGGATTTGGAGGTGATTTGCTATTTTATTCAAAAATAAAGAAGGGGCACTGTGCACAGGGACCAAAGTGCGAATACCCAAGAGTCTGGGGGGTCTGGTGCAATTTTCCCAGCTAAACACGCGCCGTACGCGTGCCTGGGGCACTCAGGGACCCAAATGCGAAGAAAATAAGTCCCGAGGACTTATTGGTAACAGGTACCAAAAGTCCAAGGGCTTATCTGCAAAATACCCGAAATATCACGCACATGTTGAAATAAATCACGCACAGGGGTATAAATGCAAATAAGTAAAAGATTTCATTCAACTGTTAACATCTAGAATAACAGGGGCATACAATGCAATTATCCCAAAGAAACCACATGACGAAGCACGTGCCAGACCATGTACAGGGGTATAACGGCAAATAAAAACAAGCACCAGGGTGTCTATGCAAATATCCCAAAACTTAGACAACTACGCTACTTAATTACAAGACTAAAAGCTAAATAAAATACTAAAGAGGGCCTAAGGGTAAATTACCCTTTATTATGCGGACTGCTGGATGCACGCCACGTGGAGAATCTGACGGCGTGGAACGATGGGCGCTCCAGATCGCCCCTCCTCAGATCGAGCGGTGCTGGTGGCTCCAGGGATGGACGGCCCGGATGAAGTCTGGAGCGGGGTGGACGATCGAACGGTGACGGAGGGTGCTGAAAGAACAGGTCACCGGCGAGCTTCGCCGGCCTCGTGCGAGCGCAGCTGACCTCCTCGTGGGGCGCTGGGGATCTGGGAAGGTTTGGCGTGAGCCTCTGCATCAAGTGAGAGTCTCCGATGATCCAGCCGAGCTCCGAGGAGCTCGGGCGAGGTCGGCAGAGCTGGGTCTCCTGGCCTGAATGACCAAAGCCCTCAGACGGGCTTGGTAGCACCTGCAAAGCGAACCAGAAGACTCGTGGGTCGAGGGCAAATTGCCTCGACCCGGTTAGGCGAGGTGACGGTGGCTGATGGGTCGAAATGGCGAGCTTCGGCGAAGGGGGTAGACGGAGGAGCTCGGCACCCAGCTCCTGTGCGAGCTGGGTTGGATGGAGGGGTGAAGAAGGTGCGCGGGGAGATGGCGAAGGCGATGGTCGATTCCGATGATCGAACGGAGTGAGGGGATGGTCGGAATCAGCTAGGGACGGCGGCGGTGCGATTTGGGGGTAAATGGAAATCAGCGAAAAAGGAAAGCCTAACGGGATACCTGGGTGGTCGGAGAGACTGGGGAGGAGCTGGGGAAGCTCCTGGTCGTCGCCTCGAGGAGCGTCTCCCTCCGAGGCTCAAGCTCCAGCTGATGGCAAAGCGACGGCGGCGTAGCTCGCCGGATCGATGGACTCGCCTCCTCTCCTCGTTTCGACAGGTCGAGGCGCAAGCTGTCACTCTCGCGGTCTCTCTGGAGCTCACAGGAGGGGGAAACAAATGGCCAAAGATGGAGAAATGAGGTGGCGGAGCTCGAGCTAAATATGGGCGAGGGTCCGGGAAGATGAGGTCGGGTAGGGCGTGGAAGCGCGCGGATCCCGAGGGTGCAGCTCCGGCGAGGGTGTCGGGTGAATCGCGAAGAAGTCGGACCCGGGGTTTGGGTGAATGGGATCCGGGTTTAATCGCTAAAAATCCGAGAAGCAGGCTTACCCGCTAAGAACCGTGCAAAGTGGTCCTGGGGGGGGGGTAGTTGACCGGGCGGTCAGCATCCCCAGGACCCAATAGAAATCGGCCACGTGGCTGGATCTTGGAGTGAAAATTAAGGGTAGCTAGGGGCCGATTTAGCAAAAACTCAAAACACAAAATATTTTTCTTTTATTTTTTTTCTATTTTTTAGTGATTTTTAATTAATTTTTGGAAATAAAAATAAGCTATACAATATAGTACTATACATAGGTATATTTACAATATATAGGGTTTGATTTTTGATTTTTAATTGTTATTTTTGTCCAATTTTATTCCCTTTTTATATTTTATTTATTTACATTATATAACAAGGAATAAAAAGATATTTTTATTTTATTTTTATTATTTATATACATAGGTATGGTATATGTACAATGTAGTTTTGTATTTTTAATTTTGCTATTTTTATTTTGTCTTTGATTTGATTGTTCTTATTTTATTTATTTACACTATAGAATATAGATTATTTACAAAAAAATTAGAAAAGTTAATTTTATTTATTTACAAGACTAAATAAATATAGAAGAGTGGTTTATATATAAGATGGAAAGGGATGTTTTTGTTCTTTTTTATTTTTAACTTTTTCTTTTGTTTTTATACTTATAGATATATATACAAGTATTTACAAGCATATTTTTGGTGAGGAAAATATCTTTATTTATTTACATAAATATATACACATGAGCCCCTATCTCCCTCTACTTTGGCTTTAATGCGGTCAGGCCCATGCTGAGCCCTCCCTTGGATTAGGTTGCTCAATATTTATTCTAAATATTTCCCTCTTTTTCTTTTGAATCTTTATTCTTTTATTTTTGCACAAAAACATGTTAATTATAGGTTTTTACACAATGCATGCTTTTGGTAGTTATTCCTATTTACACATATCTACATGCATTTGCAAAGGTTTTTGTAGCTAAAATATAAGAATAAAGAGTGATGAATGAGTATTCATCAGAGCTCCACTCCGACAAACTCCCACTGTATCTCCACCATTTTTTGACCCCACAATCACCTTCATTTCGCTTCCCAACGCCTTCTCTTTTCCTCGACCCAACCCATTCACCTTGTCTCCTCTTGGAGCAAGATCCCGATGCTCCATCTCCTCCCTTCGCATAGTAACCGCAGTCCTGATGCATCTCGACTCCATTCCTCCCCTTGACGGTCGAGGTAGTTTGCCCTCGACCTCCCCATTCTTCTTGTGCAAGTTTTGAAGGTTGGTGACCTAGCATGGTCGATTTTGATTTCGCCGGGGGTACATGGAGCCCCCTTTCTTCCCCGAGCTCGTTCGACTTCATCAGAGCCCCAACGTATCTCCTGACACTACCATCTAATGCGGAGAGATCTAGCTCCATTTTGCACATGCCCTAAGACCTCCAGGTGGCCGAAAAAGTGAAGGAGGAACGGTTGAAGCTCGCCACTGGTGAGTTCTTCCAGCTGCCCTTTCAACCGTTGGATATTCGTCCTACGCCAGATATGCCAGCCACTGTTGGATCCTTTACCTTGCGATCATCCGAATCAAGCATCGAGATCTAATCTCGTCCACTCATCGGCGAAGCGATATCCACCATTGTGATTGCGCCACATGGATTAGTGAAGACATCTGAGCCGTTGGATTGTGCCGTATAGGGGGTATTTTGCATTATTCGCCCCTTTTTTGTACTTTATTATTCAGTACTAAAACTTTCATATGTCAATATTATATTTTTGTAATATATTTGCAAGAAGCCCCTACCTTTAATTTATTTGCAACTTAGTCCAATCCATGTCATCTCAAGTGTCGTCCCGCGTGAGGTGGTGATTTTGCAGAGATACCCTCGTATGTATTTGTAATTCTTTTTGGTCCAAGAATTTTTAATTCAGGTTATATATTTTTGGAAAAAAATTACAGAAATGACCTTGCATTTAAATTTAATTACACTTATGCCCTTTCCTGTACTAGCATTTTTTGATTGTTCTCTATTTATTAAATATATCATCTATTCTCTAGAAAATCTCAAAAAAATAGGATTAGATGCCTTCTTATTATAGATTCGCATCATATTTTTGGATTTTAATTTTAGGCGTTTAATTATTTTATAAAAAGAGCATGTTTATACCCTATTTGTAGTATAAAATACAAAAAAAATAAAAACTTATTAAAAAATTCCAAAATATATATTTTATTTATCTATTTATTTTGCAACTCCAAAACCTAAGAACCCTAAAAATAGAAAAAAAAATACATAAAAATTAAAAAGCTCTATAATCATTTATAAAAATATAAAACAACAACAACAAAGCCTTTTCCCACAATTAAGTAGGGTCGGCTACATGGATTCTTTGCCTCCATTCAGATCTATTTTGAGTCAATCCCGAGCTTATATCTACAAAAATAAGATCCCTTCGTATGGTCTCTTTCCAACACTTCTTGGGCCGTCCTCGCCCTCTCTTAGCCGGCTCAACATCCCAACACTCGCATCTCCTAACTGGTGCGTCAGCTGATCTTCTTTGCAAATGTCCAAACCATCTTAAGCGATTTTCTCGCATCTTATCCTCGATCGGAGCTACACCAACTTTCTTTCTGATTACATCATTCCAAATTCGATCTTTACGTGTGTGTCCACACATCCACCTTAACATTTTCATTTCTGCTACATTCATTCTTTGCACATGTTTATGGTTCACAGGCCAACATTCGGATCCATAAAGCATAGCAGATCTCACGGCTGCTTTGTAAAACTTTCCTTTAATTTTTAAAGGAATTTTCTTATACAGAGAATAGTAGAGGCTCCTCTCCACTTTAGCCAGCCGGCATTTATTCTATTAGTAACATCTCCATCAATTTCCCCATCATGTTGCAGAATAGATCCCAGATATCTAAAGGAATCTCTCTTCTGAATGTTATCGTCGCCAATCTTCACCTCGATTCCTTCACCATTGCTTCCATCAAAGGTGCACTCCATATATTTCGTTTTAGCCCTACTTATACGAAATCCTTCAGTCTCCAACTCATGTCTCCAGACCTCAACCTTTAGTCTAAATTTTTTATATAAAAATATAAAACATTCCCAAAAAAATTCAAAAATGTTTATTTTTGTTTATAAAATTCCTTTTATTATTATTTATATACGAAAATTGGTTTGGAAAATTTTAGACATTATTTTCTATTTTTTTCCTAAATAATTCGACATATTTATTTATTCCTTGATTTGGGCTTTTTTTACTTTAAAAATATATAAAAATTAGCAAAATTATCTAGAAAATTAAAAAAAATAGTAAAAAAACTATTTAAATCCCCCAAATTTTTTATTTTCTATATTTTGTTTATTTTTATTAGTATTTGTAAATATAAGATCCTATATTATATATATAACCTTATATATTTCTTATATATCTTTCGTAAAAAGAAAAAGGAATTTAAAATTAGAAAATATAAAATGGACATATAAAATAAAAAATATAAAACAATTAAAATATAAAAAATATAAAAATTAAAATCTAATAAAAAATTACAAAAATAAAAAAATCCATAAAAAGACAAATAGACAAGAAGAACATATCTTTTTGGATTCATTTCCCCGATCTACTGTTTGCTCCCTATGTTTGACACTCTACACATACTTGCACCTATATACACCATTGTAGAGTTATAATAATATTTTACTACACATATTTTGCTTCTCATTGCTTTATACATATTATGGGTCAATTATTGATTGAATCGAGATTTCGTGAGTGGTGATTACATCGACTGTTGTTTGGCCTTGTGAGACCATATGAACCTCGCTGAGACAATGTTCATTAGGCAATCGAAGCAAAGAATGAAGGCCGGAGCCGCAAGAAATCAAGGATTAAGCTCACCCAAGCACGTTTCTTAGGGTGTTCTTTGATGATCGAGAGAATCTCTCTCAGATCCGGGTGAAGGTATGAAAATATTCGGTGTCGTTGCGACCCGAATAGAGAGGCTCGGTCAATCAAGAAGATAAGACCACCAAATCAGAAAATCAATCAATAAAACACGAATAGCGATCTCGCTATTTTTAACCTGGTATAACGACCAAGGTCGAACTCAAGGAGCACGGATCGGCCGGATCGGCCTACGAAGTAGTCAAAAATAAAATAAAATAAAATAAAAAGAGGTATTTTTGGAGGATTTTTATATATTTTTAATTTTTTGTATTTTTATTTATCAAGAAAATGTAAGAAAAGGGCAAGAAACACACAATCAACAATTTATTCAACACTAAAAAATGCTCAAAAACTCAAATAAAATTATTTTTGTGTTTTTTTATATTTTTAAGTGTTTTGGTAATTTTTCAGAATTTTATAATTTTTAGTTGATTTTATAAAAATCAAAAAAGACTGAAAATCAGAATCAATGTGCAGATAGATTTGAAAGGCTAAATAAAAATAGATAATTGACTATAAAAATCTGAAGACAATTTTTGTGAAAAGTAAAAAATAAAAACTAAACTACAAAAACAAAAATAGGATTTTTTTAATTTATATATAATTTTTAGTAATTTTTATAAGGTTTTAGGGTTTTTAAATTTTTATGGTTTTATAAATCCAAACAAGATAAAAATTGGATAGAAGTAAACACCAAAACAAACAAATCCTAATTTTTTGTAATTTTTAGAGGATTTTTTATATTTTTAGTTGATTTTATAAATCAAACAGTAACAAAAATGAATGTTTTTGATTTTTAAAAAATAGCAAAAAGCAACAAAAATGTCCCAAAAAAATTGTGAAATTGTTACAATGTGGCAGGGGCTACATGTCCAAATTTCACACGATTTGGATTTTATTTGGTATTTTATTCAACCAATAGAAGAGCTACAGCTCACAGGGACCTATATGCAAAGAAACTAAGTTCTCGGGGCCAAAAGTTAACAAGCCTAAAAAGCCTAGAGGCCCTTTTGCAAAAGTCCCACGACAACACGAGCTCAGCACGTGACTCAGGCACAGAGGGGTATAAGTCTCATTCTAATTAATAAACATTCGAACATTAACACCTATAAAGTTCAGGGAAAATGTGCAAATAACCCACATAACACGTGCCACACCACGTGAGCTATATTCACAAGGACTCAAATGCAAATAACAGAAACACAAGGTCCTCAACGTAAAATGTCCAAATTAAAAACAACTACTACGAATATTTACAGGATTACACTGAAATATAAAAACTAAGGAGGGCTTAAGTGCAAATTACCCTCTTATTAAGATCTGACGGTAGGAAGGAGTCCACCTATGATCGAACGGCTGAAACTCGTGGATACCCCTTCGATGATCAACACTCCAGATGTAACCCTCAGATGGATCAAACGGCTGGAAATGCTCCGCAGATAGACGGCTACGATCAGAACTAGCGAATGGGGTCGATCGGACGGCGCTGGAGGATCCTCGAAGAACAACTCGCTGACGAGCTTTGCCGGCCCAATACGTACGCGGAGGACCTCCTCCGGTGCTGCTCTGAGAGGGGAAATGAAGCCTGAAGTTGTCCGCAGCTCCTGATGATCTCCAATGAGGCCAAGGACGCCCGAGGGTCCTCGATGGCGTGAAGCTCCTGGAGCACATGTGCCCAAGTGGTGGGACCTTCAGACGGGGTCCTTCTTCGATTATACCTGTACAGGAAGAAAGCTGGGTCGAGGGAAAAGTGCCTCGACCTGGTTACGTGTGAAGATGGTGCGTGGGCGAGTCGGGGCGACGCTCTCCGGTGAAGCGACGGTGGAGAAAAGCGAAGGTTCTGCTCCGGGGCGAGCCAGGGGGAATGAAAGGGTGGAGAAGGTGTAGAGAAGTCTGACGGAGGTTATGGAGTGGTCGAAAGGATGAATGGGTGATCAGAGATGTGTGGATTGGCCGGCGAAGGCCGGCGGTGCGAATCTGAAAAAGCAAAAATTAAACGAAACTAGAAGGAATCTAACCTAATGGGTGGCTGAGATCGTCTAGGTTGGAGGTCAGGGACCTCTGGGGTCGTTGCCTCGATGGTTCGACGGGACCAGAGGATCAAGCTCCCTTGGTGGCGGAGCACGTCGGTGAAGACCGCTGGATCGATGGTTCCCGGCTGCTCGTCCCTCTCTTCGACTCTCCCGCACGCAGCTGTCACTCAGGTGTTGAAGAGGAGATCATCGGAGGCGAGGGGGAAGGCCAAAGATAATGTGAAATGTGCGGCGGAGATGAGCTATATACTGGAGAAGGGTCCGATAAGATGGGAGTCGAGGATGAATCTGGGTGCACGGATTCCTAGAAGGAATAACAGGCGTGGATCCTGGATATATCGTGAATAATCGGTGCCCGGGGTTTGGGTGGATGGTGGTCGGATCGCTTCTGGAAAAGTTGGAGAAGTTCGGGTCGGGGTGCATATCCGGGCGAAGTGGTCCAGGGGGGTCTGTTGACCGGGGGCCAACGTTCCCCGTGGAGCAATGAGAAATCAAGGATTGGAAATTATTTAAAAATTCAAAATAAAATAAAAGGAAATTTTATTTCAAAATATTTACAAAATAAAAAATGTTTATTTATTTTCAAAGTATTTTTTAGTGATTTTTATTTATTTTTTTGAAAAATAATCTATGCATTTACATTATATTATTATATACAGGTATATATACCTATGTATTTTTTAATTTCATTTTTATTATTTTATTTATGTACAATTATTCCAATTTTATATTTTATTTATTTACACCATAAAATTTGGAATATAAATAATTTTTATTGGATTTTTATTAATTATTTACAAAGGTGAAATAAATATATCTTTTATATATACATGGTATATATATACTGATGAGAGAGAAATTATTTGTTTTTATTTGTCTTTTATTTTTCCCATTTTTTAATTTTATTCCTATAAATATATAAAAATTAATAAAAACCTATTTTTATTTTTATTTTATTTTTAAAATATGTGCATGAAGGAGCATTTTATGGGGAATGGCCCTATCTCTCTCTACTTGGGTTCTTTTGCGGTCAGGCCAATGCTTGGCCCTCCCTTGGGTTCGGATCACTCGATATTTATTCTAAATATGTCCTTCTTTTTCTTTGTTTCTTTATTCTTTTATTTTTGCACAATAACATGCTAATTATTAATATTTACACAATGCATGCATTTTGGTAATTTATTCTATTTACAGGCATCTACATGGTGTTTTACAAAGGTTTTTAGCTAAAATAAAAGAATAAAGAGTGATGAATGGGGATTCATCACCCCCTATACTTAACTTTGCTAGTCCCTTAGCAAACACTTATTTGAAAAGAAGTGGAACTGAAAAGAAAAAGAAAAAGAAGGGATAAATGAATGAATCAATGTTGAATATTAAACTTGCCTTCATTAAATTGGAGTATGGAGCTCAGTCAGATCTTTGGATTATTAATGTGTCGGAACCTTATTTGGACTTAGGTTTAAAACTTAACAGCCTCTAAGATCCACTAATCTATACTCAAGACTCCTCAATAATCCAGATCAGAACAATTCTACATACACAAACCCCGAAGACCATGAATCTTTCCTTGTACTGTGTAAGTGAGGTATAGCTCTCCACCTCAAAAGTAGCAAAATGACAACCCTCCCCAACAAGGTAACTCTAATGCCCTAGTCTGACCACTCTTTCCTCGAGGAGCGGGGTATTCCCTTCTAAGTTCAAGTTCAACTGGCTCAAGAAGAGGGGGAAGAAGAGAATGGACCATCGCCAGTGTAGCCATGTATCCCTGGGAGCTCAACCAGTGTAGCTAAGTCTCCCTACGGCAAGCTACATAAGATGGAACATGAGTCTCAAGCTTTGCTTATTGCACTATATACACTCCGGTGGGATTATCATTTTCTATCAGACCCACTGTTTTTTGGAGTTATTCTTTTCTTTTTGCATTTTTTATGTGCATCTGTACAACATATCTACAAAATGCAGCATATATACATAAGGAGTTTTTCATCTTGAGCCAGTAGACTATCTCTCTTTTGAAGCATTATTGCAACCCACAACTCCTGTCGTTAGACCTCATGGCAACCAGACCAAGTTGAGACGCACTTCCTTCACTATAAGAAGAAGAGAGGTTCCGTCTAGAAGTACTACCCTCATATGCAACCCCAAGTCAAGGAAGATTGCCTCCTCACCACCTCATCCGTAGAGAGCTCGGTGTACAATGCGGGTCCAAGTAAAGCCATTGTCTATATGAGTCATGTGTGTTGTTAAGTGTTCTACTTAGGCTCATCGAGATGACATATGATCATAGCCTAGTGGACTCAAAGAGTTAAGTCACCATGGACCTGAAAAGTCTCAACCCTAAGCCCTATAAGGTTCCTCTTAGAATTAGGTGGATTAAGATCTTAACCAAGCTCCATTTTTCAATTTAATTCCAGGCTAGTTTAAATGCCAACTATGATTCAGGAAAAACTATACAAGTATGTACAAAGATGCTATTTACAAAATATTTACACATGTGCAAAATTTTTGAAAAATGTTTTGAAAATATGGATGTATGCATGAATGCAAGTTTTGCAAAATATTTACACAAATTTACAAAAGGTTTTTGCAAACTTTTGATTTTCAAAACATTTTACAAAAATTTTGTACTATATACATAATTTTTATATCAAGATATTTACAAGCTATTTACACAAAAGATTTTTACAAATATTTTTACAAAAATAATTTGTACAACTAGCTATGTATGTGCAAAAAGAATTTTTTTTACAAGAAAAAAATTTTAATTTTTATGGATTTTTGGGTTCTATCCATTTTTATTTATTAACACGCTCACACAAAGTACGAGTTATGGCTAAAGTATATATGAAATATATACAACACCCCCCTATACTTAGCTCGAACGACGTCCTCAGAGTCAAGAGAGATGAAGAAGACATAACCCGTGCTTATTATAGGGAAGTGAAAAGGAAGGCTATATACAAAGATGAATGAAAGAATAGAAATGCAAAAGATCTCGGGGTTTCCCCCTATACTTAGGATCAAGTAAACCTAAGTATAGCAGGCTGTATACGAAGGGAAATCCGAGTGAGAACGTACAGGGTCTACCTTCCCTATACTTAGGGTCAAATACCCCTAAGTATAGGCAGCAAAACAGAGGTAGAAAACGAGACGAAATAGCAGAAATGAAGACAAATATATACAAGATGAAGGAGCATTATTCCCCATATACTTAAGGTGAAGAATCCTTAAGTATAGGCAACAATAGGAGTAATGAAACAGAATGAAAGGATCAACTCGATGTTTCCACCCCCTTATACTTAGGATGAGGTGTATCCTAAGTATAGCAAAGATAATCTTAAACGGACCTGGGTTGAAAACAAACACGTAGGAAAGGAAGATCAAATCATGATGAAACACGTATGTACAAAAGGGTACAATGTTGAGGTGCCTCTCAACAAGCGCTAGATTTTACGCCCCTAGCTGGGCGCAAAGGCTAGGACAAAGCCATGTCAAGGTTCAGGACGGCATCTGTAAGGCGAATGTCATACTGTCGTCGTAGTCTCGGTATGAGAACAACGACGAAATCAATAGTGTAAAGAATGACACCCAGGTATGCAATCAGGCGGGTGTCTGCTACCAGCCAAGGATATAGAAATAAGGATTCGGGATCCGGTACCACAAAAGAAATCATCGGCTCAGGCTCAGACTGGAGTGGAAGTGTAGAGACGAAGAAATCAAACGTGGAGAAGGATGGATCAGTCGTAGAATACTCCATGTCGATCAGTGTCTCAAAGAGGTGTTGAAAATCAAGATCAGGAGACTCTCTAAGAAAACTGATATATGATGCATATTATGGAAACAAATCAGACAGATCATCGAATATCTCAAGGATCGGCTCATCCTCACGAGGGTCGTCGAGGTGAGATGAGTCAAAATCAGAAGTATCGAAAGACTCGGTCTCGTGATCCGACAGATCGGATATACTCTCAGAAGGTGAAACCGAGTACTCAACATGTGTGGCATTCTCCCGCAGATAACCCTCAAGGAGGAATGCAAGATCATCGGTGAGAAGTAGAGGATCAGGATCTATAAGGGCATCTGCGCTGCTGTCAAGCACCCACTCTATGCACCAGGTTGCATCATCATCTGAAGTCTGGCTCTCGGCAATCTGGAAGCAGGAGAAGGTACTGGTCAACACCGCGTAGGCTGGCAATGTGCTTGTGGCTGATCCTCGCTCTGTGGTAATGCTGGCTGTCATCTGGTCCTCAGAAAATGTATCTGTGTCATCAAGGTGGAGGACAAACGGCTCGAATATAGGACTCTCTATATCTGGCCTCTCAAAGCGGTATCCCATATCGAGCTCTGGCTGCTGGGCTGAGTCCTGGCATCTGTCTGAATTCGCGAAGTATCTCTGCAGAATCGAAGATGAATCCTCAGGGACTGGACACTGAAGTGGTTGAATCAATGGTTGTAAAAGCAGGAGCTCCTCTGTCTCCTGGGGTATCAGAAGATCTGATATCCAAGAATCGTTAACTGAAAACTCTAGGGCTGACTCGAACTCTAGCTGGAAGACCAATGGGAACTCAAGTAGACTCTGGATAAGAACCTCCACTGTAGCAGTCATCTTCTCTGTACTCTGTGGTGCTGCAGAATCCGAATCCTCGGGCTGGTGTGTAGAAACAGTATCCTCATGTAGTGAGACACACCTCACTGGTACTGCAACATCCTCATGTGTTGTCCCGACTACAGCATCTCATGAAGTTGGTCTATGTGAAAGTAACCTCGAGATGGCATCCAGTAAGTCAATATCGGAACTGCGGTGTGAACCTCCATATGAGGTAATCACTAGTGCTAACTGATCCGCGGTCATCCCCTGCATGCAGATCTCAATAAGGTCTGTCAGTGGAAGTCCGTGCTCAGGAAATCTCCTCAAGAGGTCAAGAAACCTCAGCCATGCATCATGCAGTGGCTCCTGGGGGTATACTGAAAACTTTGTGATAATTGACCGCATCATATCTGCTGTACGTTGGGGAAAGTATCTATGTAGAAACTCGAACCGTAAGTCTCTCCACGTAGCGAATCTCCTTCCCAATCGTCGGTGCCATCTCATGGCTCTATCCTGAAGTGTGAATGGGAAGGTCTTCAGCATCATCTCCTCTGCAGTGATATCTGAATAAATCGGTGCCCTGCAAAACTCCTCGAACTCGGACAGGTGAAGATAGGGCTCCTCGTGCACCTCCCCTAAAAATGTCGGCAGCCTCTGAATAAGCTCCAAATCCAGAATGAATGGACCTAATGTAGAAGCTGACTGAGCTCCCTGTCCTATCTTCTCATCCATCATGCTGGCATAGGAGGCATCTGATACTCACGTCTGATCTCTATGATCGCGTGCGAAGTGCACTCTCAATTAAGCAATGGCATCGTCCGGGTCTCGCATCTGCTCACTCTGATCTCCGCGGATGTGTAGCGCAGCATGCCCAGAAGAATGAAAGGGATGAGAGGGAGGGAACGGGAGGTTGGTCAGGGATCCGACCTCCCTCGAAGGTGGACTGGAGTGATGGTCAGAAGATGGAGAAGCCACAAGAGTCGGTAAGAAGTGAGGGAGGTCCATCATCCATGGATAAAGAAGAGGAAGAAGTAGAAGACTGGAGGGAGGGTGGGAGGGAGAAAAATGATTGGAGGAGAAGATAAATGGGGGGAAGGCAGAAGGGATCTGGAAATACACAAGATGATAAAACAAACCTCAGATTCACCTACTCAACACTGAGCTGAAGATCGTGAAGGATCAGTCAATTATCTTGTCAATTTTATTTAGGTGATCAAGTCAGTCTTTCAGAGCGATTACGTGAGCTGATAGGAATCCAATACTCTTAACAGACTGTCCCGAATAAAGGGCCAGTAGTCTGTCAAGAAATCGGATATGTCTCTAGCCTAGGACGCAGGTCACTCTCTCGCTCATCCAAACCAAACAAGGAGGGGGTTACTCTCTCCAAGACAGATTTTTAAATGAGATGTCTTTTAGGGTCAAGTGTGTTTAGCAGTCCTGATTTTATTATTTTTCTTTTTAGTTATTTTTCAGGCAAACAACGTCTAATGAATTTTCCGTTTTCCTTTTTATTCCTAAATCCAGAAAACAGGGGGAGGAAGACGGAAAAGCCGATGTGCGACAAAATCAATGATGCATGCACGAGATAGAAGGCATACCTGACTCTAACAATCTACATGCAATTATGATCCGCGCATAAATTAAAACTAATCTATATGGATGCAAAGGCGAGAACCGTCCTAAACAGAAGCTCCTATTATCGTGAAGCACTGGTTTATTTGCCTAAGTCCAAGCGGGATCTATAGGAACAAATATTCTTATTAGGATTGTGGACCTAATGCTACCTAGATCAACGAAATAAAAACCTAAATCTAGGGGCTCAAGCACAGATTTCCATGTGAAATCAAAGAAAAGAAAAGTGAGAAAACCAAAACAGCGATGGGTTCCCCTGAGCACACCGGTGCTCGGCGAAACAGACCCTGCAATCACAAGTCTCTGAGAGTCTGGTTGTCCCTGTATTATTACAACAATCAAATACAACTAGCCTAAAACCTCTCCTCTCCCACCCAACCTCTCGCTCTCTCCTGTGACTCTGTATAGAAGGGAGCTGCCTCCGGCTTTCCGAAGAAAGCTGCCTCGGTCCTCGGGCCCTCGCAAGAAGTCAAACAAGATTGGGTCAAAAACAATTATTATAGAAATGCAAGATAAAATAGGATAAAATAAAATATATGCAAAAAAGGAAATAAAAACAAAAATAAAAAAAAACAAAAACAAAATAAAAGAAAAGAAAAAGAAAAGAAAAGAAAAGAAAATCAAAAAGCTGCGGAAATGAAAACCGAACAAAAACAAAAATAAAAGACTACTAAACCGGGCTCTGATGAATACTCATTCATCACTCTTTATTCTTATATTTTAGCTACAAAAACCTTTGCAAATACATGTAGATATGTGTAAATAGGAATAATTACCAAAAGCATGCATTGTGTAAAAACCTACAATTAGCATGTTTTTGTGCAAAAATAAAAGAATAAAGATTAAAAAGAAAAAGACGGAAATATTTAGAATAAATATTGAGCAACCTCACCCAAGGGAGGGCTCAGCATGGGCCTGACCGCATAAAAGCCAAAGTAGAGGGAGATAGGGGCTCATGTGTGTAAGTATTTATGTAAATAAAATAAAAAAATATTTTCCTCACCAAAAAATATGCTTGTAAATACTTGTATATATTTATAAAATATAGAAACAAAAGAAAAAGTTAAAAAAAATCAAAAAGAATTAAAATACCCCTTTCATCATGTACATAAACCACTTCTATGTATTTATTTAACCTTGTAAATAAATAAAATTAATTTTCAAACTTTTTGTAAATATTCTATGTTTTATAATATAAATAAATAAAAACAAGTAAAATCAAAACAAAATAAAAATAGCAAAATTAAAAATACAAAAATACATTGTACATATACCATGTATATAGATGTATATATATATATTTTACCTATGTATATAAATAATAAAAACAAAATAAAAATATCTTTTTATTCCTTATTTTATAATGAAAATAAATAAAATATAAAATGACAATAAAATGGTATAAAAATAATAATTAAAAAAATCAAAAATTAAAAACCCTAATTGTGTACATATACCTATATAGTACATATTATGTATATACCTTATTTTTATTTCTAAAAAATTATTAAAAATCACCAAAAAAATAGAAAAAAAAATGAAATAAAAATCTTTCATGTTTTTACTTTTTGCAAATTCGGCGCCTAGCTACCCTTATTTTGTGCTTGAAGATCCAGCCACGTGGCCGATTTCCATTGGGTCCTGGGGATGTTGACCGCCCGGTCAACTCCCCCCCCCCCCAGGACCACTTCTCACGGGTCTGTGTTGCCCGACCCATCTTCTCGGATTTTTCGCAACCAAACCCGATCATGCCTTGCCTAAACCCCGGGTCCGAGTTGCTCACGTCATATCCGTCAACCTCGCCGGGGCATCCACCTCGAGATCCGCGTTCCAGAATGCCCTACCCGCGCTCGTTTTCCCGGACCCTCCACCGTATTTAGCTGCAGCTCCACCACTCGATTGCTCCATCTTTGGCCATTCGCCTCCTTCACCTGTGAGCTCCAGAGAGACCGCGAGAGTGACAGCTTGCGCCTCGACCTGTCGCAGTGAGGATAGGAGGAGGACCCATCGATCCGGCGAGCACAGCCGCCGCAGCTCCGCCACCAGCGTGAGCTCCGAGCCTCGGAGGGAGACGATCCTTGAGGCGACGATCAGGAGCTTCCCCAGCTCCTCCCCAGTCTCTCCGACCACCCAGGTAGCTCCGATAGCCTATCCTTTTCGATGATTTCCATTTTCGCCCAATTCGCTTCGCCGCCGCATTTCGTCGATTCCGCCCGTTCCCGACCACTACTCGACCATCGGGCATTGCCATAGCCCTCGCCTTCCTCCTGCGCACCTTCTCCACGTTTCCACTCGACCCAGCTCGCACAGGAGCAGGGAACCGAGCTCCTCCGTCCACCACCTTTGCCGGAGTTCACCGTTCCGACCCACGAGCCACCTTCGCCTCGCCTAACCGGGTCGAGGCAGTTTGCCCTCGACCCGTGAGTCTTCTGGTTCACTTTGCAGGTCGAAACGAAGGCCATCTGAGGCCCTTCGTCATCCAGCCAGGAGGCCCAGCTCCGCCGACCGCGCCCGAGCTTCATGGAGCTCGGCTCGATCATCGGAGCCTACCGGCAGACGCGGGAGCCCTCCACGATTCTTCTCCGACATTCAGAGTGCTCCCAGGAGGTCAGCGGCGCTCGCACGAAGCCGACGAGTCTCTCCGGGGACCTGTTCTTCCAGCATCCTCCATCGCCGTCAGATCGACCTCGACGCTCCAGATTACATCACGTCCGTCCGTTCGTGGAGCTGCAGCTACCGCTAGATCTTTGAGGATCGATCTGGACCGTCCGAGGCTAGCGGGTTAGCCATCAGCGCCTGACACCGTCCGATGCACCACATGGACTAGCCCCAGCCGTTGGATCATCCCGAGGAGGGCAGCGTTGGACCCCCCCAGTCGCTCTTGACCGCTCGATCAGACACGTGGCGTCCATCCAGCCACTCCGAGTAATAAAGGGTAATTTACCCTTAGGCCCTCTTTCTTCTTTTATTTCGTTTTAGTCCTGTAAATATTAAAGTTAGTTGTTTAGTTTTAGGGTAATTTGCATAGTGGACCCCGTACTTTATTTTATTTGCTCTTATACCCCTGTGCGTTGTATGCCACGTGCTTCGTCACGTGTTTATTTGGTTTATTTGCAATAGAGGCCCCTGTAGTTCTGGTTGTTCCTGATTGAATGAAAAGTTTTACTTATTTGCATTTATACCCCTGTGCGTGGTTTATTTGAGCATGTGCGTTATATTTTGGGTATTTTGCAGATAGGCCCCTGGACTTTTGGTACCTGTTACCAATAAGTCCTCGGGACTTATCTTTATTACATTTGGGTCCCTGAGTGCCCCAGGCACGCGCGTGGCGCGTGTTTTGCTGGGTATTTTGCACCAGACCCCCCAGAACTTTGGGTATTTGCACTTTGTCCCCTATGCACAGTACCCCTTCTTTATTTTTGAATAAAATAGCAAATCACCTCCAAATCCAACGAAAATTGGACGCATGGCTCCTGTCATGGTGTAAAATTTTTGTGGATTTTTGAGGACATTTTTTATTTCATTTGATATTTTAAAAAATTCAAAAACCTTCGATTTTGCTACTGTCTAACTTTAAAAACCCCCAAAAATATTAAAACTCATTTAAAAATTCTACAAAAATTAGCTACTGTCTATTTTACTTAGTTTGATTTTCTAGCCAATTTTGGCTATTTTTCATTACTGGAAATCACTAAAAACTTAAAAACACTCGAAAACCTATAAAAATTCTAGTAAATAAATTAAAAATCCAAAAATAATAAAATTGGTGCCTAAATTTTCCTCATTTTGTCTTCTTTGTAGAAAAATCACCTCCAGGCCATTTTGGAGCTCTTAGATATTTAGGGCTTTTTGGCTCGGCTGGACAGTACCATCTCTTTTAGCTATTGTTTGATTTTTAGAAAATTAAATAAACCTCAGAAAATTCTCAAAAATTCATCAAAAACACTAAAAAATATAAAATACATAAGAATATTTTTGTTTGAATTTTTGGTTGATTTTTAGTCCTTTAAATAAGTTGTTGAAGTGTGCTTTTCCTTGTTTTTCCTAATTTCTTAATCACTTAAAAATCCAAAAAAATATAAAATAAATTAAAAACCACTAAAAATATTTTCTTCCTTTATTTTATTTCTTTTTACTACTTCGTAGGCTGAGAGGCCAACCCGTGCTCCTTGAGTTCGACCCTGTGTGCTATACCAGGTTAATCCAATAGCAGGACCGCTACTTCGTATTTTGATCGATTTTATCTTTATTGAGTGGTTCATTTTTCTTGATTAAGTGCATTTGATTGCTTGGGTCACAACGACCGATTAGTACCTTTATCCGAGTGATCGATTCTGCGCTTATCAGAATGGCGCCGTTGCCGGGGAGCACGGCTTAGTAGTTTTCTTTTTCTTTTCGTTTTTGTTTTCGCGCCTTTTCGCGGCTCTTTCAGAGTTCGTGGCTTTTTCGCGGCTTTTGTCTATATTTTATTTTTGTTTTATTTTGTTTTATTTTCTTTTTCTTTTATTTTTCTTTTTGTTTTAATTTGAGTGTTTATTTTATTTTGCATTTTTCCACATATACCCTTAGTTTCATTTTCATTTATTTTTCTTATTTGATTACCTGATTATTTTTATTGGTCTGACCACTCTGCTTTTTCTTGCGAGGGCCCGAGGACCGAGGCGGCCGATTTCGAGAAGCCGACGCAACCGCGAGATTCGGAGGCGGCTCTTTTCTTTGCGGAGCCGCAGGAGAGAGTGAGAGAGAGTTGAGTGGGACATGATTTTTCTTTTTAGTGCATTATTATTGTAATAATACAGGGACTCTCAGAGACTGAACTTGGACTGTGATTGGACTTAGCGGGTCTGTTCCG
Organism: Ottelia alismoides; assembly: GCA_037367405.1. Classification (NCBI taxonomy): domain Eukaryota; kingdom Viridiplantae; phylum Streptophyta; class Magnoliopsida; order Alismatales; family Hydrocharitaceae; genus Ottelia; species Ottelia alismoides. The sequence continues at coordinate 686,333 of JAZKJV010007887.1, read as the reverse complement.
CCGAGCACCGGTGTGCTCGGGGGACCCTTAGGATTTTCGTGGCTTTGTTTTATTTTCATTTTTTACTGCCTTTTCCGGTGTTTACGCGGTTTTCATCGAGCCCCTAGACTTAGGAATTTCTCTTGCTTGTGTCGTAATTAGTAGGGTCCCCACACCTAATTGCTTGCCTGTTCCTATAGTGCGTTAATTGGACCTACTAAAAATCATTAATAAAAATAACCGACTCATCTCCTTCGTAGCCTACGTGCCGCAGTCCGTCTTGTAAAGCGCTTTCTCCTACCCCCGATTTGTCGGACAGAGGAGGGACGGGCCAAGATCGAACTCTTTGGCTTGGAGGTCGGTGACCGGTTAGACGGTTCTGCGATAGAAATTGCTCGTCTAGGACTCGGTTTTTCCCGTTGCATCATTTAGGTAGTTTACTTTCCAGTTTTTAAATTCTGCGTGGATCACTTGCATGTAGAGTGCTGGAGACAAGGTACGCATTTCTTACTCAGCATGCATCATTGATTTCACCGCGCATCAGCTTTTTCGTCTTCTCCCCCTTGTTTTGGATTAAATAACCAGGAGAACCGAAAAATTCGTTAGGCCGTTTGTTTTTATTTGAAAAACATTAACAAGAAAAACCATAAAATTGGGACTGGTTAACACTATTGATCTTAAAAGACGCTCACCCTAAAAATTTTGTCTTAGGGAGAGCAACCCCCTCATTGTATGGTTTGGATGCGCGAGAGAGTGACCCGCACCCTAGGTAGAGCCCTCCGGTGCTAGTCCCGACTGATTACCGACTCTTCCGTGCGGGCCAGTCGGTTGGGGTAGCATCGGGTATCCTAACAGGTCACGTAAGCGCTCTGATATTTTGTGTGTTCACCTAATAAAATTGACAAGATAATTTGACCGAACTTTCACGGTCTTCAGCTCGCGTCGCGTTGGTGAACCGGGGGTTTGTTTTGTGATCATAGTTTCTCCAGATCTCATCCGCCTTACTCGCCAGATCAAGATGATGGGTAGACGCTCTCTTAGGCAGCCTCTGGCTGCACCGCTTTCGGGCACGTCTACCCAATCATCTAGGTTGGCCCGCGAGAGCCAAGACCAGCTCTCCGAGCCCGAGTACGACTCCGCCATGTTCCCCCTCGACCCCCTTTCTTTCGGACCCGAGAGACATGAGCCCGAGGAGAGATTGATAGATTTGACAGCACCTGAGTTGGGCTCGTTTGATTTTGCAGCAGACGACATGGCCGGCAGTTCTGAGGATCGTTCCCGTCAGCCTGAGCACTTCGTATTGGATCAGGGAGCGATCAACTCCACCCTGATCGCCTCGTTGGAGACAGTCCAGCAGCAGCTGAGGGAAGTGGGAGCATTCATGATTGACATGAGGAGAGAGATGGAGCAGATGCGAGCAGAGAGAGCAGAGCGAGAGCAGAGGAGAGAGGGACCGAGGATCCCAGATGATGCGGATGCAGCAGCCGCAGCAGCCCTGCAGCAGCGGCAGCCGCCGCAGGAGCGGCCGGAGGACCACCGAGACCGATGCGAGAGTTACACAACCCCGGATCGACGCTAACGCACCACTGGGTAGTACTTCCAGCGATCGTGGGGGACTTCAAGTTCCCCCCGAACACTTTGCAGCTACTCCCCCGCTTCCACGGACTCGCGACAGAGGAGCCCCATCTCCACCTCCAGGAGTTCTTGATGATATGCAGCACTGTCCACGACCGTCAGGTGGACCAGGACACGATCAGGATGATCGCCTTCCCCTTCTCCTTAGCTGACAGAGCAGCCACCTGGCAGAAGCATTTGGGGAGGTTTGTTTACACCTGGGAGCAGCTCCGCACCGAGTACTTGAACAAGTACTATCCACTCGGGCGGACGAATGCAGTGCGGGCCCTGATCAGCAACTTCTCCATGCTCCCCAACGAGCAGTTTCACGAGGCATGGGAGAGGTTCCGAGAGCTCACAGACAGATGCCCGCACCACGACATTTCCAAGCCGAACCTAGTTCAGAGCTTCTTCAGCGGGTTGACACCAGAGCTCCAGGGTCTGGTGAACGCTTCTTGCGGCGGGTCCTACTTCGCCAAGGACCACGACCAGGTCTGGGCCATTTACGAGGAGATGGCCGAGAATTACATGGTGATGTCCCAGACCCGGTTGTACACACAGAGACCCCAGCAGCAGCCAGGACCCGTGCAGTACCAGCGGATAGCACGGGTCGATGCAGGTCCATCTAGTTCGTCCGCAGTCGCAGCAGCACAGGCGGAGTCGTCCGCTGCGGACATGGGTATCATCAGCGAGAAGTTGGACCGCATGGAGCTGATTGAGAAGAAGCAGTGCCAGAGCATCACGTAGATGGAGCAGATGGCACAGACTCTGAGCGACATGAAAACCCAGCTCATGTGCCTCCAGGAGGCACAGACGGCTTCACAGCTTCGCGAGGCGACTCCGGCAGCAGCAGCTCGTCCCAACGCTCCAACTCCCTACAGCAGCCTAGACAGGTTCATCTTGTACAGGCGGCGCCGTACCAGCAGCCGCAACCCACCTACCAGTCCCCACCATCTCCAGACATGCAGATGGTGGTCTACCAGCCAGATCAGCCTCTGGCAGTACTCCCGCCAGCCGTCTATGATGCAGAGCCATTCATGGATGTCAACAGGATTTGGTATGACCGCCCCCAGCCTGGGATCCGACGAGACCATCCCGGATTTAGGTGGGGGAGTGGAGGTACCCAACCCCAGCAGAAGCCAGCCGGTCAGGGAGGGCAGTACGCCCAGCAGAGAGATCACCAGCCGCAGCAGCATCCCCCAGCATACCAGTCACACCAGCCTTCGTCCTTTGGTCCTCGTCCCTATCAGCAGCAGGGACAGTCTTGGAGACGTGAGCAGCAGGCTCACCCAGCATACCAGCAGCATCCCTCCTCCTACCCCTCTCAGCAGCACCACCAGCAGTTCCAGCAGCCTCAGCACCAGAGAGGCTACCCGTCGGGCTCCCATGAGAGCCCCGTCTTGGATGACATCGCCCGCCTCCTCACGGATCAGCAGGCTACATTCAGACGGGAGATGGACGAGTTCCGCCAGGAGATGCGGGACCTTGTGAGAGGGAAGGCCGTAATTCCTGCACAGATCGAGCCGAATCCGAACAACCTCAAGAGGAAGTCTGAGCAGGTAGTACACACTGAGCTTGCCACTCCTAGTGACCCATTTGATGATATGTCTTCGGATCTATTTGATACTGATTTTGTTACACTTAGGAGCGGTAGAGAACCAACAGGCAGCGCCTCATCTGAGCGACGACGCGAGGATCCACCTAGGGCGCCAGATGAGGAGGAGGAGAGCGGTACTGATGCCGCACACGATGATGACGGTGGTACTGACGCCACCAAGGATGCTGATTCTACCAGCGGTACTGAGGCCGCCGCTTCACCAGTTTGAGGAGGTGGTACTGACGCCACCAGCGTAGCCGAGCCAGCCCGCGGTACTGAGGCCACGAGACGTCCAGTTACAGAGTCAGCCAGAGGTGGTACTGAGGCCACCAGTGTTCATTTTGATAGAGATGTTGTCTTTCCTCGTGTTGATGTATCTCAGAACTCTATTGTGAATAAAGGAAAAGATTTAGTTTATTCTGGTCCCACTGTAGTGCTTGATGTATGTGCGGATCCGGCCGTCGAGCCGTCTAGGCCTTTTCCTAGTCCTTCATCTGCGAAGGACCCTATGATCCCCTTCCCTAGAGCCCTTCAGATGGGGAAAAGGAAGAAAAAAGAAAAAGACCCAAAAAAGAGAGAGCAGGAGGAGTTCAGCCAGAGTATGATCGACAGATTTCACATCCAGTTGACCCTCCAGGAGGCTTTGCAGCACATCCCCCTTCTTCAGCGATCTTTGAGAGACAGGACCACAGTCAGGAGGAGGAGGAGGAACCACACTTCAGAGATTCATGTGCTGACGAAAGCCACATGTTTCGCGATCCAGAACCGTCTGCCGGCCAAGAGGCCAGATTCAGGGGCCCCGTATGTCAGATGCCAGATTAGTGAGCAGATGTTCGACCGGACTCTATTAGATAGCGGGTCGTCGATCAACCTACTTCCGGCAGCCCTTCTCGACCGCTTCGAGTTGGGCACTCTTCGACAGAGCAGGACAGTCCTTCAGTTTGCTGATCGATCTGTCAAGAGGCCGAAGGGGTTGTTGCGAGACGTTATCGTCATGATTCAGGGCCTGAAATTCCCCGTGGACTTCGTAGTGTTGGACATGGAGATCCCTGATTCAGTGACCGATACCCCCATCATCCTCGGTCGTCCGTTCTTGGCCACAGCCAAAGCGGTGACTGATCATGATAGCGGGAAGGTATACTTTCGCGTCGAGGGCGAGAGTATACACATAGAGACGGTCGAGGACCACAGAGCTAGAGAGAGCACGCTTAGAGGCTAGCACGGATTCAGAGCAGCTGACAGACGCTGAGCCAGACATCCATCAGGATTGTGATTTTGTGATCACTGATGACGAGGCAGCATGGGCAGATCCTGCAGCACAGGCCATCCTCTCATTTTCAGATACAGCTGATGCCGAGATGATAGCAGAGGAGAGTCTGGAGAGCACAGCCCTGGTTCAGGATACTACAGAGGCGGCAGAGCCGGTCCTTGATCGCGACACGACTATCAGTGATGGTGGTGCTGAGGCCACCTTGTGTGATGGTGGTACTGATGCCACCGTATTTGATGCAGATCCCTCGGATTCAGAGTCTGATTGGGCAGATTGCGATGATCAGATGCCAGACTTGAGTCCAACTGAGCCTACAGATGAGGAGGAGGTAGATGCAAAACAGATCAGAGACAGCACAGTTGAGCAGCCTTCTCCAGATCCAGTTTGCGAGAGTTCGCTTTCTTTCTCCCATGCAGATCTGGCAGACTTAGCAGCATTCACTCATTTCCTTCCGCAGCCAGATTTGCCAGCACCTAGCCTTCCAGAGCTGAAGCCGCTCCCTACTTCGCTGAAGTATCGGTTCCTTGCGGGCGAGCCAGAGATGTACCCAGTCATCATCTCCGCCGATCTGACTGGAGAGCAAGAATCCCGTTTGATGGGGGTTCTTGAAAAGAACCGCAAGGCAATCGGATGGAGCGTAGCAGATCTCCATGGGATTAGTCCATCGGTGTGCTCCCACCATATCTATCTCGAGGAGGGGGCGAAGCCGTCGCGTGAGTTCCAGCGGCGACTAAACCCCAACCTGAGAGAGGTTGTGATGAAGGAAATATCTAAATGGTGGAGTGCAGATTTTATTTATCCCATTTCCGACTCCAAGTGGGTCAGCCCCTTGCATGTGGTGCCCAAGAAGACGGGCATCACGACTGTGATCAGTGAGTTGGGAGAGGAGATTGCTACACGAGTACCCACCTCTTGGAGGGTCTGTGTTGACTACATGAGACTCAACCAGGCCACCAAGAAGGATCATTTCCCCCTGCCTTTTATTGACCAGATCATTGAGAGACTGGCAGGGAAGAGCCACTATTGCTTCCTGGATGGGTGTTCGGGCTACAACCAGGTGGCCATCGCTCCTGAGGACCAGGAGAAGACCACCTTTACCTGTTCCTTCGGTACATATGCCTTTCGACGCATGCCATTCGGGCTATGCAACGCTCCTGCGACTTTTCAAAGGTGCATGCTGTCGATCTTTTCGGACATGGTAGGGGAATGTTTGGAGGTCTTCATGGACGATTTCTCGGTCTACGGCGACGGATTCGACTCCTGTCTTGACTGCCTAGATCGAGTACTCCAGCGATGTATTGAGTATCATTTGGTTCTATCTTGGGAGAAGAGTCACTTCATGGTGACTCAAGGGACGGTGCTTGGCCATATCATCTCCAACAGGGGCATGGAGGTTGATCCGGCCAAGGTTGATGTCATTAGAAAACTCGCACCACCGTCCAATTTGAGGCAGCTACGGTCATTCTCGGGGCACGTTGGATTTTATAGGAGATTTATTCAGGATTTCAGCAGGATTGCCCGGCCGTTGACTGACCTCTTGACGAAAGACACCGAGTTCCTTGTCGATGACAAGTGTCTTTCGTCCTTCGCGACTCTCCAGCAGTGTGTTATTGAGGCTCCTGTCCTCCAGCCTCCTGATTGGTCTCTCCCATTCGAGATCATGACGGACGCCTCCGATTTTGCCGTAAGGGCAGTGCTGGGACAGAGGAGGGATGGAGTTCCATTTGCTATCCACTACGCTAGCCGCACATTGGATTCCGCCCAGCGGAATTACACGGTCACAGAGAAGGAGATGCTAGCCGTAGTGTTCGCCCTAGATAAGTTCAGATCGTATATCATTGGGTCTAGAGTGACTTTGTACACAGATCACACCACCATCAGGTACCTCATGGCAAAGAAGGATGCCAAGGCCAGACTGACTAGATGGATCCTTCTACTCCAGGAGTTCGATATTTAGATCAAGGATAAGCCTGGAGTCAAGAATGTGGTGGCGGATCATCTCTCCCGTTTAGAGCAGCCTGAGGAGTCTGAGCAGATTGATCCTATTCGAGATACCTTCCCAGATGAGGCGATCCTTGCTATCGCCTCACTCCCATGGTACGCCGATATTGTGAACTTTCTCGTTGCTGGGAAAGTTCCACAAGATTAGCCCAGGCAGAGACTTGAGACCTTCCTTGCGAAGGCCACGTCCTACCATTGGGAGGATCCCATCCTTTACCACGAAGGAGGGGATAGCGTCTGGCGTCGGTGTATTCCTCAGGAGGAACACCATAGCGTCCTCACTTACTGCCACAAGCTTGAGGCAGGAGGACATCATTCTGGGAGGAGAACGGCACAGAAGGTGCTCCAATCCGGCTTGTGGTGGCCTACCCTCTTCAAGGACTCAGATGAGTTCGTGAAGAGGTGTACTGACTGTCAGAGGATGGGCACTTGTGGACAGCGTGATATGATGCCGATGCAGCCCATTCACTTCTGTGAGGTTTTTGACGCATGGGGCATCGATTTCATGGGTCCATTCCCTAAGAGTCAGGGATTCGAGTACATTCTGTTGGCCGTGGACTATGTTAGTCGTTGGGTGGAGGCTATCCCCGCCCGAGCCGCTGATGCAAGGACAGTTTGCAGATTTTTGAGGAAGCATATCATCATGCGGTTCGGGATGCCACGAGTTCTGATTTCTGATGGGGGATCTCACTTCATCAACGACCAGGTGAAGGCACTTGCTAGCGAGTTCGGCATAGATCATCGTGTTGCTACACCTTACCATCCACAGACGAATGGTCTAGCCGAGGTGTCGAATAGGGAGATTAAGACTATCCTTCAGAAAGTCATCCGCCCTGACCGAAAGGATTGGTCACAGCTTTTGGACTCGGTCTTGTGGGCATATAGGACGTCTTTCAAGACTCCATTGGGCACATCTCCCTTTCGCCTCGTATATGGCAAGCCGTGCCATTTACCTGTTGAGCTGAGGCACAAGTCACTTTGGGCAGTCACAGATATTCTTATGGATCCAGATGGTATGGGAGACCAGAGGATGGCAGAGTTAGCAGCCCTGGAGGAGCTTAGAGATACAACATTCTCAAACAGCCTACATTATAAGGAGAAAGTGAAGGAGTGGCATGATTCTCATATCAGCCACAAGCATTTTGAGATTGGACAGAGAGTATGGCTGTTTGATGCGAGGCTACGTTTATTTCCAGGGAAGCTACAGAGCAAATGGAAGGGACCCTACTTGGTCAGAAAGGTACACGACAACGGTAGCATTGACATATCTGAGTTGTCTTCTGAGAATACCTTTAGAGTGAACGGCCAGCGGCTCAAGCCATTTCTAAATCATGAGCCGCGGGTCGCTGATCTTGCCCCGATTCACTTTGCGTGAGATGTGGTCTTTGACTCACATCTAATGCATCTCACGCCTGAGTTTCACTGATCTTCCGCCTTGTATAGATCCAGATGTCCATATCACTACATTCTTTAGTCCCACATCCCTTTCTTCATCTTGTGATTATGCTATACTTAGGGTGTACTTTACCCTAAGTATAGGGGGGATGTGAGACCTTTTTGGGTATTTCTTTTGTTTCTGTCTACCCCTGTTTTTGCTGCCTATACTTAGGGATATTTCACCCTAAGTATAGGGGGGGTAGACCCTGTACATTCTCCACTCAGGTTTTTCCTTAGTATACAGCCTGCTATACTTAGGATTATTTAATCCTAAGTATAGGGGGAAGACCTGAGACCCTCTTGACTTTTCATTCTTCGTCTTTGTATATAGCCCTTCTTTTCACTTCCCTATACCTAGCATGAGTTATGTCTTCTTCATCGCTCTTGACTCTGAGGACATCGTTCGAGCTAAGTATAGAGGGGTGTGTATATATTTCATATATACTTTAGCCATAACTCGTACTTTGTGTGAGTGTGTTAATAAATAAAATGGCTAAAAAACCACAAAAATTAAAAATTTTTCATGTACATAAACATTCTTTTATTTGCACATAAATAGCTAGTGTACAAATTATTTTTGTAAAAATGATTTCAAAAATCTTTTATGTAAAGTTTGTGTAAATATTTTCTTATCAAAATTATGTATATAGTACAAAATTTTTCCAAAATATTTTGAAAATCAAAAGTTTGCAAAAATCTTGTGTAAATATGTGTAAAGATCTTTTTGCAAAACTTGCACTTCATGCATCATTCATGATTTCAAAACATTTTTCAAAAATTTTGCATGTTTGTAAAATTTGTGTAAATAAGCATCTGTTGTACATATGTATATAGTTTTTCTGGATGATAGTTGACATTTAAACTAGCCTGGAATCAAATTGAGAAATGGAGCTTGATTAAGATCTTAATCCACCTAACTTCTAAGAGGAACCTTATAGGGCTTAGGTTTAAGGCTTTTCAGGTCCATAGTGACTTAATTCTTTGAGTCCACTAGGCTATGATCACATGTCATCTCAATGAGCCTAAGTAGAGCACTTAACAACAACACATGACTCATATAGATTATGGCTTTACTTGGACACCAACACTATGCACCGAGCTCTCCACGGATGAGGTGGTGAGGAGGCAGTCTTCCTTGACTTGGGGTAGCATATGAGGGTAGTACTTCTAGGCGGAACCTCTCTTCTTCTTTTAGTGAAGGAAGTGTGTCTCAACTTGGTCTGGTTGCCATGAGGTCTAACGACGGGAGTTGTGGGTTGCAATAAAGCTTCAAAAGAGGGATAGTCTACTGGATCAAGAGGAAAAACTCCTTGTATATATGTTGCACATGTATATGTTGTACAGATGCACTTGAAAAAAAAATGTGCAAAAAGAAAAGAACTCCAAAAAAGTGGTGGGTCTGATAGAAAATGATAATCCCACCGGAGTATGTATATAGAGTGCAATAAGCAAAGCTTGGTTTCATGATCCACCTGTTGTAGCTTGCAGCAGGGAGACTTGGCTACACTGGTCAAGCTCCCAAGGGTACTTGGCTACACTGGCCTTGACCCATTCTCTTCTTCCCCCTCTTCTTGAGCCGGTTGAACTTGAACTTAGAAGGGAATACCCCGCTCCTCGAGGAAAGAGTGGCCAGATTGAGGTCACAGAGTTACCTTGTTGGGGAGGGTTGTCAAGTTGCCATTTCTGAGGTGGAGAGCTTAGACCTCACATCCACAGGACAAGAAAGGATTCATGGTCTTCAGGGTTTGTGATTGATGACTTGTTCTGATCTGGAGCATTGAGGAGTCTTGGTTATAGATTAGTGGAACTTAGAGGCTGTTGAGTTTTAGACTTAAATCCAAATAAGGTTCCGACACATTAATAATCCAAAGATCTGATCGAGCTCCATACCCCAATTTAATGAAGGCAAGTTTAATAATCAACCTTGATCCATGTACATCCTCTTTTTCTTTTCTTTCTTTCTTTTTCACTTATTTTTCAAATAAGTGTTTGCTAACGGACTAGCAAAGATAAGTATAGGGGGTGATGAATACTCATTCATCACTCTTTATTCTTATATTTTAGCTACAAAAACCTTTGCAAATACATGTAGATATGTGTAAATAGGAATAATTACCAAAAGCATGCATTGTGTAAAAACCTATAATTAGCATATTTTTGTGCAAAAATAAAAGAATAACGATTAAAAAGAAAGGAGGGAAATATTTAGAATAAATATTGAGCAACCTCACCCAAGGGAGGGCTCAGCATGGGCCTGACCGCATAAAAGCCAAAGTAGAGGGAGATAGGGGCTCATGTGTGTAAGTATTTATGTAAATAAAATAAAAAATATTTTCCTCACCAAAAAATATGCTTGTAAATACTTGTATATATTTATAAAATATAGAAACAAAAGAAAAAGTTAAAAAAATCAAAAAGAATTAAAATACCCCTTTCATCATGTACATAAACCACTTCTATGTATTTATTTAACCTTGTAAATAAATAAAATTAATTTTCAAACATTTTGTAAATATTCTATGTTTTATAATATAAATAAATAAAAACAAGTAAAATCAAAACAAAATAAAAATAGCAAAATTAAAAATACAAAAATACATTGTACATATACCATGTATATAGATGTATATATATATTTTACCTATGTATATAAATAATAAAAATAAAATAAAAATATCTTTTTATTCCTTATTTTATAATGAAAATAAATAAAATATAAAATGAGGATAAAATGGTATAAAAATAATAATTAAAAAAATCAAAAATTAAAAACCCTAATTGTGTACATATACCGATATAGTACATATTATGTATATACCTTATTTTTATTTCTAAAAAATTATTAAAAATCACCAAAAAATCGAAAAAAATAAAATAAAAATCTTTCATGTTTTAACTTTTTGCAAATTCGGCCCCTAGCTACCCTTATTTTGTGCTTGAAGATCCAGCCACGTGGCCGATTTCCATTGGGTCATGGGGATGTTGACCGCCCGGTCAACTCCCCCCCCAGGACCACTTCTCACGGGTCTGTGTTGCCCGACCCATCTTCTCGGATTTTTCGCAACCAAACCCTATCATGCCTTGCCTAAACCCCGGGTCCGAATTGCTCACGTCATATCCGTCAACCTCGCCGGGGCATCCACCTCGAGATCTGCGCTCCAGAATGCCCTACCCGCGCTCGTTTTCCCGGACCCTCCACCGTATTTAGCTGCAGCTCCGCCACTCGATTGCTCCATCTTTGGCCATTCGCCTCCTTCACCTGTGAGATCCAGAGAGACCGCGAGAGTGACAGCTCGCGCCTCAACCTGTCGCAGCGAGGAGAGGAGGAGGACCCATCGATCCGGCGAGCACAACCGCCGCAGCTCCGCCACCAGCGTGAGCTCCGAGCCTTGGAGGGAGACGATCCTTGAGGCGACGACTAGGAGCTTCCCCAGCTCCTCCCCAGTCTCTCCAACCACCCAGATAGCTCCGATAGCATATCCTTTTCGCTGATTTCCATTTTCGCCCAATTCGCTTCGCCGCCGCATTTCGTCGATTCCGCCTGTTCCCGACCACTACTCGAGCATTGCCATAGCCCTCGCCTTCCTCCCGCGCACCTTCTCCACGTTTCCATTCGACCCAGCTCGCACAGGAGCTGGGAACCGAGCTCCTCCATCCACCACCTTCGCCGGAGTTCGCCGTTCCGACCCACGAGCCACCTTCGCCTCGCCTAACCGGGTCGAGGCAGTTTGCCCTCGACCCGTGAGTCTTCTGGTTCACTTTGCAGGTCGAAACGAAGGCCATATGAGGCCCTTCGTCATCCAGCCAGGAGGCCCAGCTCCGCCGACCGCGCCCGAGCTTCTCGGAGCTCGGCTCGATCATCGGAGCCTACCGGCAGACGCGGGAGCCCTCCACGATTCTTCTCCGACATTCAGAGTGCTCCCAGGAGGTCAGCGGTGCTCGCACGAGGCCGACGAGTCTCGCCGGGGACCTATTCTTCCAGCATCCTCCATCGCCGTCAGATCGACCTCGACGCTCCAGATTACATCACGTCCGTCCGTTCGTGGAGCTGTAACTACTGCCAGATCTTCGAGGATCGATCTGGACCGTCCGAGGCTAGCGGGTTAGCCATCAGCGCCTGACACCGTCCGATGCACCACGTGGACTAGCCCCAGCCGTTGGATCATCCCGAGGAGGGCAGCGTTGGACCCCCAGTCGCTCTTGACCGCTCGATCAGACACGTGGCGTCCATCCAGCCACTCCGAGTAATAAAGGGTAATTTACCCTTAGGCCCTCTTTCTTCTTTTATTTCGTTTTAGTCCTGTAAATATTAAAGTTAGTTGTTTAGTTTTAGGGTAATTTGCATAGTGGACCCCGTACTTTATTCTATTTGCTCTTATACCCCTGTGCGTTGTATGCCACGTGCTTCGTCACGTGTTTATTTGGTTTATTTGCAATAGAGGCCCCTGTAGTTCTGGTTGTTCCTGATTGAATGAAAAGTTTTACTTATTTGCATTTATACCCCTGTGCGTGGTTTATTTGAGCATGTGCGTTATATTTTGGGTATTTTGCAGATAGGCCCCTGAACTTTTGCTACCTATTACCAATAAGTCCTCGGGACTTATTTTTATTACATTTGGGTCCCTGAGTGCCCCAGGCACGCGCGTGGCGCGTGTTTTGCTGGGTATTTTGCACCATACCCCCCAGAACTTTGGGTATTTGCACTTTGGTCCCTATGCACAGTGCCCCTTCTTTATTTTTGAATAAAATAGCAAATCACCTCCAAATCCAACGAAAATTGGATACATGGCTCCTGCCATGGTGTAAAATTTTTGTGGATTTTTGAGGACATTTTCTATTTCATTTGATATTTTAAAAAATTAAAAAACCTTCATTTTTGCTACTGTCTAAATTTAAAAACCCAAAAAAATATTAAAACTCATCTAAAAATTCTACAAAAAATAGCTACTGTCTATTTTACTTAGTTTGATTTTCTAGCCATATTTAGCTATTTTTCATTACTGGAAATCACTAAAAACTTAAAAACACTCAAAAACCTATAAAAATTCTAGTAAATAAATTAAAAATCCAAAAACAATAAAATTGGTGCCTAAATTTTTCTCATTTTGTCTTCTTTGTAAGAAAATTACCTCCAGGCCATTTTGGAGCTCTTAGATATTTTATCTAGGGCTTTTTGGCTCGACTGGACAGTACCATCTCTTTTAGCTATTGTTTGATTTTTAGAAAATTAAATAAACCTCAGAAAATTCTCAAAAATTCACCAAAAACACTAAAAAATATAAAATACATAAAAATATTTTTGTTTGAATTTTGGTTGATTTTTAGTCCTTTAAATAAATTATTGAAGTGTGCTTTTCCTTGTTTTTCCTAATTTCTTAATCACTTAAAAATCCAAAAAAATATAAAATAAATTAAAAACCACTAAAAATATTTTCTTCCTTTATTTTATTTCTTTTTACTACTTCGTAGGCCGAGAGGCCAACCCGTGCTCCTTGCGTTCGACCCTGGGTGCTATACCAGGTTAATCCAATAGCAGGACCGCTACTTCGTATTTTGATCGATTTTGTCTTTATTGAGTGGTTCATTTTTCTTGATTAAGTGCATTTGATTGCTTGGGTCACAACGACCGATTAGTACCTTTATCCGAGTGATCGATTCTACGCTTATCAGGCTCCCCGGCAACGACGCCATTCTGATGGCCGAATAATCACCACGCAATCCGGATAAGGATAAAAGCAGTCAAGGGTCGTTGCGACCCGGATAGAGAGGCTCGGTCAATCAAGAAGTTAAGACCACAAAATCAGAAAATCTATCAATAAAACACGAATAGCGGTCTAGCTTTTTATTTAACTTGGTATAACGACCAGGGTCGAACTCAAGGAGCACGGATTAGCCGGATCGGCCTACGAAGTAGTCAAAAATAAAACAAAATAAAAAGAGGTATTTTTGGTGGATTTCATTTATTTTTAATTTTTTTATATTTTTAATTATCAAGAAAATGTAAGAAAAAGGGAAAAAGCACACAATCAACAATTTATTCAACACTAAAAAATGCTCAGAAAACTCTTGTGTTTTTTTTATATTTTTAAGTGTTTTTTTGTAATTTTTCAGAATTTTATAATTTTTAGTTGATTTTATAAAAATTGAAAAACACTGAAAATCAGAATCAATGTGCAGCCAGATTTGAAAGGTTAATTAAAAATAGATAATTAGTCTATAAAAATTTGAAGACAATTTTTATGAAAAGTAAAAATAAAAACTAAACTACAGAAACTAAAATTGTATTTTTTTATTTTTATATAATTTTTACTAATTTTATAAGGTTTTTAGGGTTTTTTTAATTTTTATGGGTTTTATAAATCCAAACACGACAAAATTGGATAGAAGTAAGAAACAACAAAACAAACAAATCCTATTTTTTTGTTATTTTAGTATTTTTATATTTTTAGTTGATTTTATAAATCAAACAGTAACGAAAATAAAGGTTTTTGATTTTTTAAAAATAGCAAAAAGTAACAAAAATGTCCCAAAAATTATGAAATTGTTACACAGTAGCAGGGGCCATGTGTCCAAATTTCACATGATTTGGATTTTATTTGGTATTTTATTCAACCAATAGAAGAGTTACAGCTCACATGGACCTATATGCAAACAAACTAAGTTCCACGGGCCAAAAGTTAACAAGCCTAAAAGACCCAGGGGCCCTTTTACAAAAGTCCCATGACAACACGAGCTCAACATGTGACTCAAGCACAGAGAGGTATAAGTGTCATTCTAATTAATAAACATTCAAACATTAACACTTATAAAGTTCAGGGAAAAATATGCAAATAACCCACATAACATGTGCCACACCACATGAGCTATATTCACAAGGACTCAAATTCTACTAATAGAAATACAAGGTCCTAAATGTAAAATGTCCAAATAAAAAACAACCACTACGAATATTTATAGGACTAAACTGAGAATATAAAAACTAAGGAGGGCCTAAGTGCAAATTACCCTCTTATTAAGATCTAACGACAGGAAGGAGTCCACCTATGATCGAACGGCTAAAACTCGTGGATACCCCTTCGATGATCAACACTCCACACGCAACCCTCAGATGGATCGGACGGTTGGAAACGCTCCGCAAATAGATGGCTACGATCAGAACTGGAGGATGGGGTCGATCGGACGACGCAGGAGGATCCTTGAAGAACAACTCTCCGGCGAGCTTTGCCGGCCCAATGCGTGCGCGGAGGACCTCCTCCGGTGCTGCTCTGAGGGGGGAAATGAAGCCTGAAGTCGTCCGCAGCTCCTGATGATCTCCGATGAGGCCAAGGACGCCCGAGGGTCCTCGGTGGTGTGAAGCTCTTGGAGCACCTGTGCCCAAGTGGTGGGACCTCCAGACAGGGTCCTTCTTCGATTCTACTTGTACAAGAAGAAAGCTGGGTCGAGGGCAAAGTGCCTCGACCGGTTACGTACGAAGAGGGTGCGTGGACGAGTCGGGGCGGCGCTCTCCGGCGAAGCAATGGCGGAGGAAAGCGAAGGTCCTGCTCCGGGGTGAGCCAGGGGGAATGAAAGGGTGGAGAAGGTGGAGCAAAGTCTGACGGAGGTGATAGAGTGGTCGGAAGGGTGAATGGGTGATCGGAGCTACGTGGATTGGCCGGCGAAGGCCGGCGGTGCGAATATGAAAAAGCAAAAATTAAACAAACTAGAAGGAATCTAACCTAATGGGTGGCTGAGATCATCTAGGCTGGAGGTCAGGGACCTCCGGGGTCGTCGCCTCGATGAGGCTCTCTTGGTGGCGGAGCATGGCGGTAAAGACCGCCGGATCGATGGTTCCCGGTTGCTCGTCCCTCTCTTCGACTCTCCCGCACGCAGCTGTCACTCAGATGATGAAGAGGATATTATCAGAGGCGAGGGAGAAGGCCAAAGATAGCATGAAATGTGCGGCGGAGATGAGCTATATACTGGAGAAGGGTCCAATAAGATGGGAGTCGGGGATGAATCTGGGTGCATGGATCCCTAAAAGGAATAGCGGGTGTGGATGCTAGATATATCATGGATAATCGGGGCCCGGGGTTTGGGTGGATGGCAGTCGGATCGCGTCTGGAAAAGTCGGAGAAGATTGGTTCGGGACGCAGATCCGCGCGAAGTTGTCCGGGGGGGGGGCAGTTGACTGGGGGTCAACGTTCCCCCGTGGACCAATGAGAAATCAGGGATTGGAAATTATTTGAAAATTCAAAATAAAATAGAAAGGAAATTTTATTTCAAAATATTTACAACATAAAAAATGTTTATTTATTTTAAAAGTATTTTTCGGTGATTTTTATTTATTTTTTGAAAAATAAATTATGTATTTACATTATATTATTATATACAAGTATGTATACCTATGTATTTTTGAATTTCATTTTTATTATTTTATTTATATAAAATTATTCCAATTTTATAATCTATTTATTTACACATATAATTTAGAATATGAAATGATATTTATTGGATTTTTATCAATTATTTACAAAGGTGAAATAAATACATCTTTTATTTTATATACATGTTATATATATACTGATGAGAGAGAAATTATTTGTTTTTATTTGTCTTTTATTTTTCCCATTTTTTAATTTTATTTTTATAACTATATACAAATTAATAAAAGCCTATTTTTATTTTTGTTTTATTTTTAAAATATGTGCATGAAGGAGCATTTTTATGGGGAATGGCCCTATCTCTCTCTACTTGGGTTCTTTTGCGGTCAGGCCAATGCTTGGCCCTCCCTTGGGTTCGGGTCACTCGATATTTATTCTAAATATCTCCTTCTTTTTCTTTGTTTCTTTATTCTTTTATTTTTGTACAAAAACATGATAATTATTAATATTTACACAATGCATGCATTTTGGTAATTTATTCTATTTACATGTATCTACATGGTGTTTTGCAAAGGTTTTTAGCTAAAACAAAAGAATAAAGAGTGATGAATGGGGATTCATCATTCTTCCAGGAACCCTTAGGACCATTCGATCAAGATCATATCAACAATCATCAGATCATCCAAGCTTTCAACCGTCAGATCCCCAGTGATGATCTAATCCTAGTCGTCCACCGATGAAGGGGTATCAGCCATCCATCGCACGACACATGGCCAAGTGAAGCCAATCCAACCGTTGATCAATGCCTAATTGGGGATAAATTGTATATTAAAGCCCCTGTATTTTTGTATTTTCAATTTTGTCATGCAAATACTAAGTTACATTTAAAATCTTATGTAAAAATTGCAACAAAGCCCTTGCACTTTTCGCTTATTGCAGTTAGGTCCATGCTAGGTCACCTCATGAGGCGCCTTATGTGAGGTAGACATTTTGTAGGAACACCCTCATGGGTTCTTTTATTTCAATTTAGTATTTTAAATTTGAATATTAGTGTAATATCTTGGGGTTATTTGCATAGGATACCTTGTACTTATATTTTATTGCAAATATACGCCTATGAGGTGGTTTTGTTTTATTTATGACTTTTCATTTTTCTTAAATAGCTATAGAGCATAAAAAAATTATGCAATAATTTGTGTGAATGATTGATATTGGTCAGATATTCGCCATATTTTTTATTTAGAATTTCCATGCATTACCCCTAACCCTTTATTTTGTGGAAATGAGCGGAGATAGAGCATCGTGGAGGTGCTCTGGCATGGTAGAGAAGGAGCACTGACTCCCTGATATGTGCACGATCAGGGATAGATAGTGGGTCAGAGCGACGGAAGGCGATGAGGCAGAGTTGTGATGGTGATCAGGGTGGCCGAACACGGACAAAAATGAGTGGGAGATGACCAGAGTTCGAAACTCCAGTGAATCTTCAAGTTGGAATTTACACTACTCTACTAAACGAAACTCTAAACTAAGATAAAAAATGAACTGTAGGAAGAATATACTATCTAAAATGTGATAAAATAGCAGCTTAGACCTAGAAATCAAGGAGTAGGATAGCTTTGCATGAGCAAGACCGACAAGGCTTGGATCTCGTTCCTCTGCCTCCTTCTCCATGCCTAAGTCCCAGGAAATGCTTACTGTCACTAGGGATGCTCCTGATGAAGAGAAAAGGGCATGAAGATGGGTCAAAAGGTATCAGAGGTGAGACTAAATCGGGAGGCGAGTTTGGCTAGGGTTTTGGGGTGCGTCAATGCATCTCTTACGAAGAAATCATCTGGGCATGATAGTCCAAGGATTGAGGGAGAGACTTTGTGAAGAACTTGAGCTCAAATAATGAATGCATCAGACGAGGCAAAATGGAGAAGAAGACGGGTCAACGTTCTGATACGCCTAGACCTAAGTATGGGTATAGTTGAACGACGGGTCAACTAATTCCCGCACTTCATTGGTCCCCGCCAGGCATTAAAAGACAAAATAAAGATGAAATATGAAATAAAAAAAGAAATAAAATGATTTTATTAAATTTTTCTCAAAACATGAAAATTGTTTCTTATTTTATGTATTATTTTAAGTGATTTGTCTTTATTTTTATCGACCTATTTATAAATGTGTTATTTTTTACAAGTAGAATTATATGTATAAATACCTGAATAATATGTATTTGATTTTTATTTTGTATTTTACTTTTTATTTTTTTATATACATAATTTATATATTTACAATATATTTATATATGTATTTATATATTTTTATTTTTCAGAGTTTATTTGCATATTTAAATAAATATAGGTATGCATAATATATGTATAGTATACCTATGTATTTTATTACATTATCTATTTTAATGAACTTTCTTTGATTTATTTTTATCTTTATATTTTTAGTATAATTTAATTAATATTCACAAATATTTAAAATACTAAAATAGTAAAATTACAAAAAATGAATTAAAATTATAAAAATATATAGGTATAGTATACAATGGGACCCAAAAAGCTAACTTTTGTATCTTAACTCTAATTTTAATGAAATCACCTTCATTAGATAGATAATTGAATTTAGATTATAATAAAGTGAGTTTGGTCAATTTCGAGTTTGTATGGAGAATATATGGATCTGTACAACTTTGTTGGTGTTTTTTTCAACTGTGTGTCTCAATCACATTGTACCTTGTTTTTGTGTACAATTAATTTTATCCCTTTTTATGTATTTTTGTGCACATTTTTCATGTCGAAAACATTTTTATTTCTATATGAGTGTGTATAGTATAAGTTTGAGCTATATACAGTGTAAAAGGCACTTGGGATTTCTAGGTGACAGTGTTATTTTATCGGTATTTATTTGCCCTTATCTTCACCTACTTTATTCATTGTTGACCAAATCAATATTGACTTAGTCATGGGATTCAAGATCTGATATTTACAATAATTCCTTTTTATTTTTTTCTTTTCTTTATTCATTTATTTTGTATTTAGATATATGTATTTAAGCACTATTTACAGACATAGGTCATAGTGTTAATTTGTACAAGTTAGCTTTATTTACGTGTATTAAACAGGGTTTTAAAAATAAAATAAAGGAATAAAAGTAAATGAATGAGTATTCATCGCTCACTCAAAAAAATGAAGAGGATAAAAGCAAATGAACAACCTAATATAGGACATGATGTCAATAACCCTTATGTAAGAATATTCAAAACTTTTAACGGAAGGGTAATATTGCACCAATTATTTGTTTAAATATTATAAAAATAATTATTTTTACAATGATGTTGAACATTTCACTGAAAATTCTCTAGCAGGTTAAATATAAACGTATAACTTTATGCAAAAGAAACCGATTCGATTATCATATTAATATAATAATAAAGATGGATGGCAAATGCATAGGAACAATCTTCCGGAGGAAATTGAATTTTTTTTAGAAAAGGTCAAATTTCATTCATCTTAGAAAAAAGCAGAGATATCGTCTTAGTACAAAAAGACCAATACATGCCGATACAAAGAGTATTACCAAACATTAACAAGATCGACCCCACCCAGAAAGATGAGAAGCACCACACAAAAATAGAGTTGGCCAAAGCAGCATCCGAGCTTAAGACAGTAGCACCTTCAGATGATGAGACTCCAGTAACAACAGCTTTGAGCATTTCGGATCTCAACAAAAAGATTTGAAGTATTTGACAGCATCACCTCTTGCGGGGGAGAGAATTAACCCTCAAAACATTATTTCGAACCGAGGAAGTCTCACCAAACTCCATCGCTGCTGGAAGACACAGAAGAAAAGATGTGACAAATATATGAGTAGTTATGTAGAAAAAGGAGACAAACCGCTATCAAAAATCCTGCCCATTTGTATCATTTCATAACGGATCTCACAAATTTTTGCAGCTTCGGAAATCAGGGAATCTCTTCTTAATAATTTTCCCTCAAAAGCGATCGCACAACGAGCTTTCCAAATAAGCCACAGAAGGGTAG
The DNA here is from genome assembly GCA_037367405.1 of Ottelia alismoides. NCBI lineage: Eukaryota > Viridiplantae > Streptophyta > Magnoliopsida > Alismatales > Hydrocharitaceae > Ottelia > Ottelia alismoides. The sequence continues at coordinate 666,041 of JAZKJV010007887.1, read as the reverse complement.
CTTGATAAGCCAAGACCTTCCAATTAACATCCGACGAGTCAAAATTAAAGTTACTTTTGAGGAGGTTAAAGATGTTTCCATAATTTGAGAACCACCCGCTTTTCTGAAGAATCGCAATTGTCATTTCGCATTCACAAAATAGGTGAGAATAGCTTTCACCATCTTTTTTGCATAGATGACAACGATTAGTTGAGGCAATATTAAATCTTCCCAGAAGATCTTGGGTAACAAGTTTTCTATAGACCATCATCCAAATGAAGTATGTGACTCTCGGCTCAAAACATGAGTGCCAGAAATTTGGGTGGATTTTGGTTCTAATTCCGACATCGATCAGTAAGTTGTAGATGGATTTATTTGATAGGCCTTTGGCGAAGGACCCCCTTGTTGGTAGGGAAACGGAGTCACTTACCCCACATGACAGTGAAGAGTGAACGCAGTCAAGCATGTCTTTAACTTTTTCAATTAAATTTCTATGACATAAAGGCACTCTATTAGCCAAAGATTTAAACCAATTAAATTTTGCTTGCCAAGTTTTCAACCCTTTCTCAACCGACAAATTCTTATGACGGATAAAAGGCCATAATTCTGGAAAAAGAGACCTTAAAGAATCATTCCCATTTAACTGGTCCTCCCAAAGAGAGGAAGACTCTCCATTGCCAATTGCTTTGGAAATAACAGGAATCAGTTGCCTCGCCCCCCACAAGCAACTCTTCCATGACGGAGAGGTTGAGGTACATCGTTTAGCTAAGCAGATAGGCCCTCCCTTGTAATTTGAGGCTCTAATAATTGAGGATACCCATGGTTTTCGATTTTCCAGCAGATGGATGGTTGATTTGGTAAGGAGCGAGTTGTTAAAACATCGGAGATCGAGAATTCCCCAACCATCATTAAGCTTAGGTCTAGTGATTTTAGACCAAGCCACCTTAGCCGTCACTCGTTCGGTGGTGTTCCCTGACCACAAGAATGTCCTTCTTATTTTATCAATTTTGGACAACACTGAAGACGGAATCTTTAGGCATGAAAGGATGTGAATTATAACCGGCGTGAGCGAAGAGTTTAAGAGCGCCACTCTCGCTGGAAGAGGTAGAATTTTGGCTTTCCAGCCTTGAAGTTTTGCAGAGAACTTAGCAATGACGTCCGTCCAATCAGCCATCGAAAGTGCTCTATCTGAAAGAGGGAAACCCAAATATTTAAAAGGGAAGGAGCCCTCATTGAATCCAGTTAACAAACCCACTTTGTTTAACTCATTAGCATCGAGATTGATCCCATAAAAGGCCGATTTATGTTTATTTAAAACCAGCCCTGAGATTGAGGAAAATATATCCAAGGTTTGGATAACATTTGTAAGATGATCATCATTATATTCAATGAAAATAAGCAAATCGTCCGCAAACTGGATGTTTGTGACCATGTCCGCCATACCCTTCTTCCAAAAATCCTTACAAAGACCTCTATCCGCTAACTTGGCTAACATGGCGTCAAGAATCGCCATTGAGTTGATGAAAAGTAGCGGGGACAAAGGATCCCCTTGTCTAACTCCCCTTTCAGGTGTGATGAATCCGATCGAACTCTCCATAATTTTAAAGGAGAGTCTAGATGTCTCAAGCAGCGCACAGTAACAACCATTTTAAAAATGGATTAAACACTATCGAAAGACATTGGCTTATTTCCAGCTGTTGGTCCATATCCAACAATACACAAGTAATGTGTATCTTCATTTGCATGGAAAAATAAAGGGTTTTTATCAGTTGTGCCCCTCTGAGATATTCCAATATCAGCATGCCCCTCTCTTTTGGGGAATATCACTTGTGCCCTCGACTTTTTGCCATTCTATCACTTGTGCCCCTCCGTTACTTTAGCTGTCAATAAATTGAATTTAACCATGGTTTTTTCAAACCATGGTCCTGTTAAGAGGGGTAAAATGGGAAACCTACATCTTCTTCCTCGAATCTGCCTTCATTCCTCGGGTCGACCTTCGTGACAGTCGACAGTGTGGGCGGTGGCATTATCTTTGTGCTGATGCTGAGTAGGGACAGTCGGTGGCATGGGAAGAAGAGAAGGAGGATGGGGAAGCTCAGGGCGGAGGAGAGGAGGGGAGAAGGAGGGGGAAGATGGGGGCGTAGGAGAGGAGGGGTAGAGGAGGGTGGCCTGGGGGCGGAGGAGAAGAGGGGGCGAAGGAGGGTGGCCTGGGGGGAGGAAAGGAGGGGGAAGCTCGGGGCGGTGGAGTGGGGACGCTTGGGGCGGAGGAGAGGAAGGGCGAAGGAGGGTGTAGATGAGGGTGGAGAAGAGGAATGGGCGATGGAGGGTGGCCTGGGGGTGGAGGAAAGGAGGGGGAAAGCTCGGGACAAAGGAGTGGGGAAGCTCGGGGTAGAGGAGAGGAGGGGACGGAGGAGGGGGAAGCTCGGCGAGGAGGAGAGGAGGGGGAGGGGGAGGTCGACCTGGGGAGGACTGGAGATGGTGTGAGGTGAAGTCAGGCTTGAGTGCTTTGAGGGAGTCGACATCAATGTCGATCTCAACAACGATGATAGAGCTTGACTTGAGGGAGAGGACGACCTCGGCCTGGAGGTCGACAACGGCCTGCTTATGGGCGACGACGAGGTGGAGGGTGGCATTGTCGGAGACGAAGGCCATGGGAGAGGGTGATAGGGTCAACAAAGACCTCACAATCCACGCTTTCTAATTTATTTCCACTTGTGTCCTCAAAGATAATATCCGTTTGCATTGGAGATGGACGACAACTCACCCGAGGGGCACTAGTGATAGAATGACGAAAAGTCAGGGGCACAAGCGATGTTCCTAAAAAGGGAGGGGCATAATTGATCTTAGAATATCTCGAAGGGGCACAACTGATGAAACCCCAAAAATAAAACTCCAAATAAAAGTAATTAGATTACTTTTGAAAATTATAAAGGAATTAAAATATATTCAAAATAAATGATAAAATACAAACATACAAACGGACAACAATGATTATCGCTCTCCTGTATAACTCTACTTTCAATGTGAAAATACATATATATGATAGTACAAATACATGCACCCGTTGTCTTTCTCTTTAATATTTGTATTGATCAATTCAATTTTGATCAAACCAGCAACCGATCAAAACGAATAACATGATAGCTCAAAGTGACATTTCATGATTCACGTAGGAGACATAACAGCATGACATTCTTCTTTCCAGTGCAACTTTTAAGCAGTTCATATCTTATAGAAGAATGTACAAAAAATTAAAGCAGGAATCTTTTTTCAATACAAAGTAAACCATGCTCCCTTTTGCACTGGTGATATTTTGAACATACATAACATCCAGATTCCCATCAAATTTTAACCATTCCAGCAGAAGCTGCTGCTGCTAATCAAAAGGCAGCACACATAGCTGGAGTTAGGGTTTAGTTAAGAAGGTGCAGGTGTGATGTAATTAAGGTGATGCAGTGATGCGTAATCCATATTAGTGTATAGATGTCGATATATATTAGGTCATATTATATTGCTTAAGAAGGTGCAGCTGTGATGTAATTAAGGTGATGAAGTGATGCGTAATCCATATTAGTGTATATATGTCGATATATATTAGGTCATATTATATTGCTTAGCTGGATGTGAATGATGTATTCTGCGATTCCCAATAATTGTGTCTCTCTCTGCGACAACTCTCGAGCCCCGTGCGCAGTTGACTCTTTTTTTATTAATCCCTGAAATCTCTCTCTAAATCCATTTCTGTCTATCTCTGTTCCCTCTCTATATTCCCCTTCCTTTCTCTCTCTTCCCTGCAGGTTATTTACCACGTTGCTTTCGGCCTCTCTCTGTCACTATACTTAATATATTATAGTAATATGCAGTAATAATGCAGCAATGACAAAGAGAGCAACAGTGGGAAAGGGAAGAGAGATTATTGCACACACAAATCCCGATGCTAACTAACTGCTCCTCTCCTTTCGAACTGTGAATGCCCTACATGTGACTTTGATGAGATAAGATCAAGGTTATAATTAATTTAAGCTTTTTAGTATGATTTATTCGATGCAATTAATGAGGGTCCACTCATATGCTCCGCGAGTTATTCTGTTTGATTTCATCGTATACGTGTATGTATATGGTTAAAATGTGGTTGTTCTTTTTGGGAGAGCTAACTTAAATCCTCCGATCTATTTTCTTTATTTCTATTTTTGTTTAAAATGTTATAACTATTTCTTTATATTTTGTTATTCAAGTTTCGTGTGAAACAGAGACTCCTACTGCATCCATTCAGGCGATGTTGATTTCAATCGATTTGCGAATGTTAAAAAATGACTCTCTGAATGAAGGTCATAATAGCCTTTGTTCCGCACGAAAATTGATGACATAATATCAGGATATAATGATGAAAATCAACGGATTCATTTTAAAAAAAATGAGGAAAATAGTGGGGGAGTCAAGTTAGCTTTCCCCAGAAGGGAAGCCTCAATTTGGGCTACCCCCCTCAAACAGCTAACTTGGCCCATCTACCCTATTTTTCTCATTTTTAATTTTTATTTTTACAAATACTTTCGTGGATTTTCTTAACTATATCCTTATATTATGTCATTCAAGTTTCATGTGAAATAGAGACTGCTATGGGCCTCCATCGAGACGGATCGATTTCAATAATTCTGCGACTGTTAAAAAATGATTGTCTGAATGAAGGTCGTATGAGTGTCTGTTTCACACGAAACTAGAATGACATAATATAGGGATAAATTATGAAAACTCACTGATTCATTTTAAAAAATAAAAAAATGAGAAAAATAAGACGAGGGAGCCAAGTTAATTCCTTCTAGGGGCAGCCCCATTTTAGCTTATATATGTCTGTTTAAGATGATTGAATGCGACTGTAAAATATGTTGCTCTTTGTTCTTTCTTTTGTATACATCCGTAGCAATAGGAGGGCTTCATCCATAAGACGTAAGCTTTTGCACATGGTATCAAGATCAACCTACGTGCTTCCTCTTAATGTATTTCTTTACCCTTGATTTTTTTGCGTGTTGGCAGTGGGAACTTTATCTTAATTTTGAATTTTTCATACGAGGGTACTAATGAAGCTCTAATGCACTGTCCTACTATGGCTCTTTTTCTTTCAAATACCAACTCTATCTTTGTCTTTCTGAAAATCATCTATCATTCGTTCTTCGATGGGCTTGAAGAAGATAGCCCTTCTACCCTTTCTTGGTACATAGGTGTATTTCTCTCCCTTCAATTACATTGTTTATTAATGGAATTTTTACACCACAAAGCCTAAAAACTATGTAAATTACCTTCTTGGCCATATATTTTAACAATTATCATCTATCCTTGAAAACATGCTAATTCTTATACCATGGACCATATAGTTAACTCCCATCCAATTGATCATTAAAGGTGGATGGATACCTTAAAAATAGGACATCTTTACCTTTAAGATTAATAAAATTTACTAAGCATGTCTTCCCCTTCTCCATCAACTTCATCTCCTTCCCCTCTGACCTCTCGACCTGGCCATCAACATCTTCTCTCCCAACCTCCCCCTTCCTTCACCTTCCATCTCAGGTGCTACAGGATGGATTGCAAAACAGATCAGTTGCAGTGCCAGTGAGGCAAAGATGACTACTTGAGAGGTGTCCAGAGGATCTCTATACCTTTGGTCCCTTTCTATAAAAAGATCAAGCTCGACAACTCAGAGCCATGTCCAAGAAAATAAAGCAGTGGGAATCGTGTATGGAGATCGTTGCACGATGAGATCGAATGCTGATTTGGATGGAAGTGGGTGGGGGATATTCCCAATGTCTCAGGGACTTGCATTTTTCTCTAGTTTATAGTAAGAATGGGACCTTTGGATCATGGATTGTGAAAAAGGTGTCTATGGTGTAAATACCACGGATGTCATCAATACATCGCCAGGTACCGGAAGGGGGAACTCTAAGGTCTATGCTTTATGAGTCTTCCTCACCAAAGAGGAATCCTTAGTCTCCGAATCATCAATGATAAAGCAAACCTCTCTGATATCATCATCAAGCTCATAGTCTTCGGGGTCGGCTAACACGGGTACACTCTCTTCAGATGTGGATTTCATTTTTGTGGTGGGTGTAGTGATCAAGATAGTGCTCTCGTCGGTGGAACAAGAGTGAATATCTCTAGATCCATAATCAATAACGACTCTCACAGAGGCGATAAAAGGTCATTTCAGGATGATCGAAGAATGCTCCATAGGGGTGGAGGTCTCCATGGGCAATACAAAAAAATCAAATGTGAAGCTCATGCCATGAATCTGAATGACGACATTCTCTAGAATATCCCTTGGTCTCTTTATTAATCCATCAAGAAACTGGTATATCATCATGGTTTTCTTGAGAGGCACAAGATGAAGAGACTGTACTAACGAGAGGGGTATTATATTAATCGAAGCACCACCATCAATGAGAGTGTGATCATAAGAATAGTAAGAAATGGTGCATCTCAAAAGAGGTGTAACAATGTTCCCTTTTCTAGTGTGTGGATAATGGATTGATGGCGTGGGCAGTGGCCATGGTGAGAAGGTGTCGTTCAGATCTGCATTGTTGCTTTCTTTTCTTGGGTGTGGGTGTAGATAATTGGTTCATGACCTGGCGAAGTAGAGCGTTAATAATGTCATGAATAGTTTCCGCCACTTTTGGATGAGTCACCATTTTTTTAAGATTTTCTATCTCTTTCATACAAGGGAGAGATCGGAATCATCATCTACACAAGGATGACTAAGAGCAGTCTGTACAGTGTCATCATTGGAGGAAAAGGTAAGAACTGCGGTGGATGTGTGTGTGGGTATAGGATCTGGCATAGGTGCCCTCTCCTCGTAAATCGACTCAGCAAGTTGTTTCCTAGAATCTTTTTGTATTTTTTAAAATTTTTCATTTTTTGTATTTTGGACAATTGCAACTTCTCATGGTTGTCCCCTTGTGAATCCATGAAATCAGATGGTGAAGCGATAGTGTGGCTCTTATATAGGCTAATGAGGTCATCTATCCTCTAATTCATTTGCTCTACTACCCGAGTCATGAAAAATAGGAAAAGTGAGAGCCGCTAATAATGGTCTGACAAATCAGACTCATTGTCGCTGAGGCGATTACTCAAGCCTTCACGTTTATCAACAATCAACCCACACAATCAATTAAGCAATCAAGATCAAGGATCAAAATTTATTATACCCTACTAAGAATGTATAATGGCAAGCAAGTAGGGGTCGAACACAGGAAGCACGGAGTAAAGCAAGCAGACAGAAAGTCAAGCCCTATGCATTGTTTACTACTTAGCCAATTGGGACTTTTTGTGGGTTTTTTATTTTATATTTTTATATTTTTATTTTTAATTTCTGATTTTATATTTTCTTTTTATATTATATATTTTTTTATTTTCTTTTTTTTTAAAAAGATAAAATAAAGTATATATACTATATAAGAAAAGAGGGATAAATGATTGATAAAAATAAGTAAAAATAAGCAAAAATCAGGAAATAAAATATTTTTTAGATTTTTTTAATTTTCTAATATTTTTATGATTTTTCTAGATATTTACTAATTTTTTTGGTATTTTTAAAGATGAAAATACTAGAAAACAGTAAACTAAGTGGCTGCCCAAGATTGAAATGAAGAAGAAAAATAGCAAACAGAATCCAAAACTCCTCAGATTAATTTTAAATAAAAGATAATAAATCAGAGAAAATTTAGAAACTGAAATTGTATTTTTTTGAATTTTTGTGGGATTTTTAAGATTTTTAGGAAGATTTTTTGGGATTTTATAATTTTTAGGAGTTTTCTTTTGTATTTTCTAGTGATTTTTGGACTGGAGTTAAAAGACAATAAAACACACAAAATATAATTTTTTTTGGAATTTTTCAAGAAGTTTTTATAATTTTTTATGGATTTTATGATGCAAACAGTGAATAAAATACTTGTTTTTTGAATTTTTATAAATATTAAAATGCAATAAATATGCAAAATAAAAATATGGAGTGATACTAGAATGCAACAGGAACCTAAGGAAATTTTTGTGGATTTTTTTAGCAATTTATGGATGCACGAAATAAATAAATGTAACATCAAGAAAATGCAATCCTGGCAGGGGCATTTTTGTAATATGTGAAAAGTTCAGGGGCCTCGATGAATATTCCAAAAATTATATAACTTAATTAAAACTCTCTGGACCAATAACAAATCGCCAAAATGACAGGGGTGTATTCGCAAAATTACCAAATCCACGTGCACAAGGCACGTGACCAGGTAAGACTATATAGCAATATTCAAAAATCCAAGGGGCAATGCGCAAAATGTCCATAAATATATCACTGTAATAAAAACTTAATGTACTGAATAGAAATAACAAGACCCGCGAGGGGTCCTCTGCAAAATGCCCTTCACCTCACGTGCACAGGCACGTGAAGTGACATAGCGGAGGACCTAAATGCAATTAAGGGAAGTTCAGGGGCCTATTCCTAAATATTACAAAAGTTATTTAACTGCAGATGAAATTTCAAGTTCTATTAATAAATACAAAAATTTCACGGGTTAAGTATGCAAAATACCCACGAAGGGGTATGATCTGACGGTGGCGATGAATCCACTTATACACGTGTTGGCTCTGGATCATGCGATGACAGTTCGTCTCCCTACGATTGAGATTAGAAGATCCTTGGACGATCTGACGGCTGGTAGAGGAGGCGATCCGATGAGTGCTGCAGCATCTGGGCGCAGCCCTTGATCGGACGACAAAGAGGCGTAGACGAAGAACAGGGAAGCACGACGGGTCGGACGAGCTTCCCCGGCCTTGCTCCTCCTCTTTGATGGCGTTTGAAGTCCCAAAATGGGCTGACGAGCTCCTAGGAAGGTGCCTCTGAATGCTGGGATCTTTAAAACACTCCGGCGAAGACCGGAGCTCACCAACGGTGACGGCGGAGCACGGTGGCTCTAGCTATCTCTGGCGAGGGACAAAATCAACCCCAGGTGCGTTGTTGAGCTTCGGACCTGTAGAAAAAGCATTAAGGCATCGGGGGTAAAATGCCCCGACCCCGTGGGGTGGAAAAGATGCGAATGGCTGCGTGAAATGATGTTTCGACGTTGGCCGGCGAGACTCGATGCGGGCCAACTCGAAACCCGATGGATTGATCGATGATTAAGCGAGGAAGAGTGGGAGACTAAACATAGGATTCTTATCCAGCTAATCCTAAGGGCTAAAGAACGACAAAATGAAGGAAACATGGCCTCACCAAGGCGCGCAGGGAGCTGACTCCGGCGAGACCTTCGGCGAGGGGATTCGACTCGATTCGACACCTCCTTGATCCAACGAGAAGCCCAATCCATTCCTGCTGTCATCAGGAATGTCTTCGAGAGCTTGGGTTAGGGTTTAGGTGGTGGAAGAGTGATCAAAGATGGAGTGAAAGTCAGGGTGTTGTATTTGAAGATCTGACCACCGAGTGGAGAGGTCCCAAAGATCGAGAAATATTTTGCGAATCGATGACCCACACCCCTAGAAAACACTAGGGCGTGAATCACCGATCTTCGAGGGACGAAAGTCAAGAAGAAGTCAACCTGATATGATGAAAGACGTGTTCTTCAAAATTTGGAGAAAACGCCAAAAAAACCATAGTCTGACATAGCCCAGGCATTGGGCAGAGAGTTGACCAAAGGTCAACTTCTGCCGCCTCCTGGTTGGTCCACGTGGACCAACCAGGAAAAAGCTCGAGGAAAAAGATTGTAAATTCGATTAAAAAATAGAAAATGAATTAATTAATTTTTGATTATTCAATAAAAAATGTTTATTATTTTATGAATTACTTTATGATGATTTTTAATTATTGTTTAGAGGTATAAAAATATAAGTTACCTTTTTAGGCTTATATAGGTATATATATCTATATATTTTAATATTTTATTTTTATTTTGTATATTTAATGTATTTATTTTTTATTATTATTTTATAAATATATAAAATATTTTTATACACTTAAAGATATTTTTATTTTATTTTTCTGAAGTGCTTTGTATACTTAATAAAATATAAGTATTAATAATATAGGTATAGTTATAGGTATTAGACCTAGGTATGTTATATACAAGTATTTTAATTTTGTATTTTCTTTGGGTTTTTATTCAGATTTTAATATACACATAGATTATAAATAATATTTACAAAATTATAAAAATATAAAATGGTAAAAATAATGAATAAATAATAAAATGAATATTTTAATCTGTACAAGTATACAATAGGGGCCCAAAACTCAACTTTCAAACCGTAGCTCCGCCAAATGCGAAACCACCGCCATTAGATAGCTTATTTAAAATTATATACAATTAAAGGTGAGTTTGACGCATTTTTGGGAGATACTGGTCTGGGAAGTTGGGATTCTGGAGTTTTATTCAGACCATAACTTTTTATCTGTATATTATTTTTTAGTGAAATTAATTTTGTATTTTTATTTATTTAATTATATACAACTTTTATGTATAAAGTTTCTTTATTTGAGGTATAAAAAGTGGAACCAAAAATAGGTCCCAAAATGAATAAAGAATGAATAAAAACAAAGGTATTTTATTGGTATTTTGGCCCTTATCTCCCCCTACTTTATTCCTTGTCGACCTAGTCATCGAGATGCCCAGGTCTCGGGGTTTCGAGTCATAAAATATTTGCAATATTTTATTCTTTTTCTTTTCTTTTCTTTATTCTATAATTTTGGCTTTAAAACCGCATTTTACACAATATTTACACAATGATGCATGAATGCTAAAATGCCTAAATTAAGCCTATTTACACGCATTTACTAGAGTTTTTAAGGCTAAAATGATAGAATAAAGATGATGAAACATAGATTCATCATCTCCCTATACTTGCCTTTGCTAGTCCCTAGCAAACACTTTTGCAATAAGTGCAGAAAGAAAAACAAAGAAAAGAAAAAGAAGAAATGTGGATTAAATTTAATGATCAAACTTGTCTTCACAAAATCAAAGTTTGGAGATTAAATCAGACCTTTGGAATTTTCGTGCGGGCGGAACCTTAATGAGAACCAGATTTGAAATCCAACAGTCCCTGAGAATCCCAATACTCTGTTCAAGTCTTCACAATAGCCAGGTTAGAAATATTTCAACTCTTACGCAAACCCTTACGACTATGAATCCGACTCGTACAATGTAAGTGATAGTGGCTCTCCCCAACTAGAATGACAAAGAAACTGACTTCTCCAGTACGACAACCCAATGATTCCCCAATCCAATAACTCCTTCCTTGAGGAGCGGGGTATTCCCTTCTAAGTTTAAGTGGCAACCAACTCAAGAGGAGGGGGTGAAGAGAAGAATGGATGGTAGCCAGTGTAGCTACCTATCCTAGGATGCAAGACCAGTGTAGTCAAGTCATCTAGCTGCAGGCTCACGTATTTGACTTTGGAACTCAAGCTTGCTCATTGACTTTACAACATACTTTTGCAGGCATTTTATTTTTGTACATGCTTGTCTTTTTTTTTCTTTTTTCTTTTTTTTTTCGAAATACTATTCACAACAGCATTTACATAGGGATTTTTTCCTCTTGAGCCAGTAGACTATCCCTCTTTTGAAGCTTTATTGCAACCCACACTCTCTTATCTTTAGAATTCCTCATCAATGGATGGGTTGGGGTGCACTTCCCTCCCCAGAGGAGGATAAGTGTTTCCACTTGTGTGCGTCTCATACCGGCAAATCCAACCCCCTCACCACTCCAACTGAGTTGAACCATATGAAAGGTGCAGGTGTCCAAGTTAGGTCATTATCAACAAGAGTTGTGCTTGTGCTCCGAAATACTCTACTTAGGTAGTCAAGAATCCATTGAACCAAGTCTTGTAATCCTCAAAGAATTAAGTCAACTAGACCTGAAGTACCTCAATTCCAGTTCCTATAAGGTTCCTGTTATTAGGTAGATTTTAAGGTCCAATCAAGCTCCAATCTCTGGATTTTATTTAGACTTGTTCAACTATCAAACTCAATCCGAAAAATGCCCATGCTATGCAAATGATATGCAGAATGCAGAAAGTATTTTTGTAATGCAATTTTCAAAGATTTTGAACTTTTTATGAATTTTTGAAAAGATGATGCATATGCATTTTTTTGTATTTTTCATAAAGATTTTTCAATGTTTTTGGTATTTTAATTTTTGCAAATGTTTTTGGGATTTTTGAAAACAAAAAGATTTTTGACGAAAAGCTAGGTACAAATATTTACACGGGAATGCATCTTATATTTACAAGAAGTGGATTTTAAGAATTTACAAGGGTAAGTGATCAATTTTATAGGTAAATATATATAATGAATTCTGGTGTGATGTATATATTCCTCAATTTATTTGGAAATCATTTCACAAACAATTTTGAAAAACCATAGTCCAAAATAATTTTTACAAACATTTTACAAACATGTACACAAATTTGAAAATCATTTTGCAAAGATCTTCAAACAGTATAGATAGATTTTTCAAAATATTTTTGCAACCATTTTTCAAACCATTTGCAAATCATTTTTCAAACGTTTTATTTCACACAAAGAAAATAAAATTTTGCAAACAACACATTTTTACAAAGGTTGAAAACATGTAACAAAATGTTTTCAAAATAGTTTTCAAAGGATTTTCACAAAGATTTTCAAACTATTTTTCAAACATCTTGCAAAAAATATTTTCACCTGATTTATTAATCAGTAAATATAAAAGAATTTGAGGAATGATAACATCTTTTATTAGGGTTTTAATGAATTTTAAAGAATTATTAGCCATAATTATTAGGAGAATACGAAAGTACGAGTTATGGATAAAGTATATATGCAATATATACGACCCCCCTATACTTAGCTTGAGCCATGCCCTCATAGATCAGAGAGAAAAAGAGAAGACATAACTCGTACCGAGTATAGGAAAAGTCTAAAGAATAAACGAATAAGAGATGAATGAGAAGTCGACCGTCCCCCTATACTTAGGATCAAATAATCCTAAGTATAGCAGAGTGTACACAAAGCAGGGAGGGTCAAGGGTGGAAATGAACCGATCGTACTCAGATTGTCTCCCCCTATACTTAGGGTAAGATATCCCTAAGTATAGACAAGAAGAGGAGACAATGGAGAGGACTGAAATAAATGAAAACTCGGGGTGCACACCCCCTATACATAGGGCAAAGTACGTCCTAAGTATAGAAGACTGTCTACAAGGGGCGACACCTTTTGATAGATAAAGAGAATAGACCGGGAAAGGAAGAAAAGAAGAAAAGAGATGAAAGTGGATATGAACAACTCGGGATGTGCATCCCCCCTACACTTAGGATAAAGTACATCCTAAGTGTAGAAGTGATGAAAGGGATGACATCATGTCGGTAGAATAAGATAAAAGGGACGAAAAACAAGAAAATAAGAAAAGAAGAAAAGTCATTCAAAAATATTTTGCTCCGCTTGGCCTTCCTCTGCCTCTTCGGAGATATCCGGCTCATCCCTGTAGATTACTTGAATAGAGTCAACGACAGACATGAATGTATCATGTTCAAGGTAGGGATTCAGAAGATGTCCATTGACTACAAATGGTTGTGTGTCAGCTGATGAATTGGATATCAATACACTTCTGTTGTCACGCACCTGCCTAACCGTAAATGGCCCAGTCCATTTACTCTTCAATTTTCTTGGAAAGATCTTTAGTTTTGCATCAAACAACCACACCTTCTGACCTGGCTTGAAGGACTTGCATGCTTGTCATGCCACGTTTTGACCTTCTCCTTGTACATCAGGCTGTTGTCATATGCATAATCTCTGAATTCTAATAATTTATTCAGATCCAAATTTCTGTTCTTTCCTGCGTGCTCGGAATCCAAATTACAGATGTTGATGGCCCATAAAGATTTGTGAATTAATTCGACGGGCAGATGATATGGCTTGCCATACATCAGGTGGTAGGGAGACATTCCCAAGGGTGACTTGTACGCTGTTCTGTAAGCCCAAAGAATGGAATCAAGCAGTTGAGACCAGTTCTTGCGATCTGGACGCATAAGCTTCTGTAGAATTGTATTGATCTCCCTGTTTGAACATTCGGCTAAGCGATTGGACTGCATGTGGTAAGGTAAAGCAATGCTATGTTCAATACAGAATTCCTGAGTCAGCTTCTTCGCCTCTCTGTTTATGAAATGACTCCCCTCGTCAGATATCAGAATCTTAGGAATCCTGAACCGTGCTATGCTGTGATCTCTTAAGAATCGGCAGACAGTCCTACTGTCGACGGTTCGGGCGGGGATAGCCTCCACCCAGCGACTTACATAGTCGACGGCAAGCAGAACATATTCATAGCCCTGGCTGTTGGGAAATGGGCCCATAAAGTCGATGCCCCATGCATCGAAGACGTTTGATATCTGAATGAATTTCAGAGGCATCGTGTCTCTCATTCCTATGGTTCCGCCCATCTTCTGACAGTCAGTACAACATTTGACGTAATCATCTGCATCTTTGAATAGTGAAGGCCACCAGAGGCCAATCTGAAGAGCTTTTGCTGCCGTTCGTTTGCCTGAATGATGTCCTCCAGAATCTTGGTCATGACATACGGCGAGGACACTTGGAACTTCCTCCTGAGGAATGCACCTTCTCCATATACAATTTGCCCCCTCACAAAATAAATACGGATCCTCCCACTGGTAGAAATGGATTTTAGACAAGAATCTGTCTATTTTCAACTTCGGCCAATCCTGTGGGATTTTTTTGGTCACCATATAATTCACGATGTCTGCATACCAAGGAAGCGAGATGACTGAAAGAATTACCTCGTATGGAAAGGTCTCTGGGATTGGCTGCAGGTTCAGCTCAGGAGATTCCGGCTCAGGAAGCCTCGATAGATAATCGGCCACCACATTCTTTACCCCAGGTTTATCTTTAATTTCCAATTCAAATTCCTGAAGGAGAAGGATCCACCGAATAAGACGAGGTTTGGCGTCCTTCTTCTGTTGTAAGTACCGAATAGCCGAATGATCAATGTAAATGATTACTTTGGATCCAAGAAGGTAGGATCTGAACTTTTCCAAGGCAAAAACTACCGCTGGCAGCTCCTTTTCGGTGTCAGTGTAATTTCGCTGAGCTTCACTGAGCGTCCGGCTAGCGTAGTGAATCGCAAACGGTACATTATCTTTCCTCTGTCCAAGTATAGCACCAATGGCATAATCTGACGCGTCGGTCATTATCTCGAAAAACTAAGTCCAAATCGGTGGCTGCAAGACAGGGGCCTGTGTGATGAGTTCTTTCAGCTGATTAAAGGCAAGGAGCACAAGGTCATCTACAATGAATTCATTCTCCTTGCCGAGCAACTCAGTCAACGGTCTGGCCAGTTTGCTAAAATCTTTGATGAATCATCAGTAAAAACTGACATGGCCCAAGAATGACCTAACTTGTTTAATTGTTGTAGGTGGCTCAAGTTTGGAAATTACATCCACCTTGGTTGGGTCAACCTCCATGCCACGTTTAGAAACAACGTGACCCAGCACGATTCCTTCGTTCACCATGAAGTTGCTCTTTTCCCACGAGAGTACAAGATTCACTTCGCAGCACCTCCGTAAGACTCAGTCTAAATATTCTAGACATTGATCAAATAAGTCCCCGTAGACCGAAAAATCGTCCATAAAGACCTCGAGAAAACCGCCCACCATGTCGGCAAAAACTGCTAGTATACACCTTTGAAATGTGGCTGGTGCGTTGCAAAGCCCGAACGGCATCCGTCTGAAGGCATATGTACCAAAAGGACAGGTGAATGCGGTCTTCTCTTGATCTTCAAGAGCAATAGCAACTTGATTGTATCCAGAGTATCCGTCCAAGATGCAGAAGTATTCCTTCGCGGCCAATCTTTCCAAGATCTGGTCGATGAAGGGTAAAGGAAAGTGGTCCTTCTTGGTGGCGAGGTTAAGTCTTCTGTAGTCCACGCACACTCGCCAAGAAGTGGGTACTCTGGTTGCGATCTCCTCTCCTTTGTCATTCTTCACAATGGTGATCCCTGATTTCTTTGGCACAACATGCAGAGGGCTCACCCATTTGCTGTCGGGGATGGTATAAATGAATCCCGCATCACACCATTTCTGAATCTTATTCATAACAACCTCCCGCAGATTAGGATTTAATCTTCTCTGAAGTTCTCGAGAGGGCCTGCAATCTTTTTCCATAAAAATGCGATGCGGGCACAGTAATGGATTGATCCCATGGAGATCCGAAGTTTGCCAGCATATTACCTTGCGGTTGTGTTCAAGAACCTCCATTAGACGAGATTCTTGGTCTTCGGTCAGGTGTGCATTAATAATGACCGGGTACATGTTCGGTTCTCCCGCAAGGAAGGCATATTTCATGTTGTAGGGCAAGGGTTTCAACTCTGGCGGGGTCTGAGCTATTTCGACAGTGACTTCAGCTATTAATTCTGGTGGAGATTCTTTCATCCGTTCGGTGTCCACCATAATCTGTTCTGCCTCTTCTCTCAAATCTTGACAGAATGCCTCGATGATTTCTTCTTCATTACAAGACTCTTCAACAATTTGCTCTTGGTTTTGAAGGCACATCACCCCCACAGAGGTCTCATTCAGCACAACAGCGAGTTCCTCATCCTGATCGATAAGGGGAAATTCGACTGCGGTCTCCAATCCTTCCTTGGGGCAGAGGAGCTCATGGATCTCATTGTCATCCAAGAATAAGTTGGTGTCTTGAATTTCTGCCAAAAAGTCGCAGTCATCAGAATACCCAATCACCCTTGCGCATGATGTAGATGTTCGTTCTGCTGGTGCTCCCTCAGGCAGGGTCTCTACTCTGATTGTTTCGTTGCCAGCGCCAAAAGTGATTTCTCCAGTACCATAATTCACAACTGCATTTGACATCTGCAGGAATGGTCGTCCAAGTATTATTGGGGTAAGGAGCAATGGAGCGGGGACGTCCATATCTAGCACCACAAAATCGATCGGGAACTGCTTTTCCTGAATCGTAACTATCACGTCCTCCAATAGGCCCCTAGGACGCTTGACTGATTTGTCTGCAAACTGCAGAATCATCTTTGTAGGCCTGAGCAGTCCTAGCCTGAATTCTGTAAGCAGTGAGGCTGGCATCAGGTTGATGGAAGACCCGCTGTCGAGAAGTGTTCGTTCAAATTCCTGATTGAACATTTGACATCGCACAAGAGGTGCTCCCATATCCGGCTTTTTATCCAGGAGGTTGCTGATTGCATTAACTGTGGCCATTGTAAGGATATACTTTTCGGGCTTGCCACCTTTGTTCCTGGAATTGTGAGGGTGAGGCCTGCACTTGGTTGTACATGCATCTTTCGATCCTTTCTTTACAGATGGCATGTACTCAAGAGCTTTCATTAGAGGCATGTTCAATACTAAATTCTGAATGATTTCAACGATAGCAGGATCAGACAAAGCATTTTTCAAATTTTTCATTTTTTTCTATTTTTTCATTGCTTCTGGGAAAGGAATATTTACAAAATCTTCACCATTGTCATTCAAAGTATTGTCCATATTGTTGTTTACAAGTAGATGGCAAAAAGTAGTAAAATCATCTACAATATGTGGACCAAAAATGGCAGGCTCGGCTTCAGGTGCTGGTGTTGGACTCGCTGCAGGTGCAAAATTCCTTTTGTCTGTGACTGGCTCTGTAGCAGGTGCAGACGTCTCCAATGCTGGCCTATCTCCACCGGGGCTGCTGCTATCCTTTTGTGTTTTGTTGTATTCTTCATTTTTTGTGATTTTGTGGTTGATGGTGCTGCTCCAAAAATGCTTCTTGGCACAGGCGTTGGCTTGGCTGACGATTCCCCATCAGATGCAAGATGCTTCCCCTTCGCGGTTGCTGATGGCTTGAGTGTCCTACCGCTCCTGAGTGTAACAACATTAGATAAAAATCAATTTAATTCACCTGATTTTGATTGGACACTACCAGCTACCTGCTCCTTACGTCGGAAATTGTTCGGATTCGCCTAGACTTGAGCAGGGATGGTTGTTTTTGCAGCAGTCAAGTCGTCGATCTTCTGGTTCATCTCAACCATGTTCTTCATTAACTGTTCTAAGAAGGCCAAGGCTGGATTAACCAGCACAATCTCATAAGAATCCCCCTGCTGGGGCCTAGAGTGCTGGTGTGAAGGCTAGGGTTGTGACTGGTAACCCTGAGAAAATTGATGAGGAGGAGGGTTGGAGGAATACTTTTAGTTTTGGTGATATGTAGCAGCCGATTGCTGATGATATCCTTGTCCACGGTATCCGGACTGCTGAGGACCATGCTGGTACTTCTGCCTCCATGTGTTTCTGTGAGACGGAGGCTGGTACTGATATAAGGGCTGGAAGGGTCTCCCACCCTGCTGCTGGTGGTGATAGGGCATGTTGCCCATGTTCTGACCCTGAGAGTGTCCCTGAGGACAGGTCAGCTGTGCTTCATTGTTCCATACACCATTGATCTCTTGTATCCGTGGCGGGGATGGAGAGAGCTGCTCGGAATAGGTCGGTTGGGACTCTGGCTGATATACAACCATCTGTGTCTGAGGCTGTGGTGGCTGCTCTGGAACCTGCACGTAGTACACGTGCTGAATAGGTTGGGGCTGCGGTGGAGTCGGCTGAGGAATTTGCTGCATTGTAGGCTCCTTCTTCTTAGCGTTCGGCTCGGCAGTAGTAGACACAACGTTGCACATGTTGGCATTCAATGCACGAACGAGCTGCTCCAGCTTCTGGGAAATCAAATCGAGCTTTTCCAAGCCCTGGGTCCTTTTCTCTATCACAGATAATTTCTCGAGGTCCTGCGACCTCTTCTCGATGATGTCCGCCTTGGACAGATGGCTCCCAATGATACTCAAGTTGGAGCTCTCACCCCTGTCATTGGTGTGAGAAGCCATGTTCACTGGCTTGCTGATGGCAGTTGGCATTTTCATGTTGCTTGGGACGAGGATTGAGCGGCTTCTCCTTCAGCCATTTCCTCGAAGACATTCCACACCACATCATCGTGAGATCCAACGACAGAGACGTCTTCTTCTACCGCCCGCAGCTCCCGTGCCCACCTCAGCAACACATCACCCCTTTCTATTTTCAGCCCCACTCCGGCCACCCTCTCCGGCCTCTACCACCTCCATCTTGTAGCTCACTCTTCCCTCATCCTCGCCGTCCTCCATGATCGCTATAAACTCCACCCACATCGTTCCACGACCTCCACCAACCTCGCCCTCTATCACCTGTCACCACCACTTCCAACCTATAAATACTCCCTCTCTGTCGACCGTCGACCCCATCCGCCACTACAGAGAGAAACCCCGAGCTCGACTCCACCTATTAGTGACAGTAATCAGGCCTGAAACCGAGCGAAGACAGAGCTTCTTCTCCAGCGAGATCCACGACCGACCCCACCGTGCCGCAGCTTCCCCCGTGAGCTGCACGAGCTCAGGACACCTACCGGCCTTCGAGCGACGACCAGGAGCTCTACTCCGAGCTCCATTCCCCAGGTAGATACCTCCATCTCCCCTCCGATCTTCTTCTCCTTTTTTTCGTTTTTCTCGAATTTTATTCGTCTCCTCCGCTCGTCTTCACGACCACCTAACCATCCTCCGAGCTCTGCCTCAGAGCTGGCATCTTCGCGCACATCTCCATTCGCTCCGACTACGCATCACACTTCACTTCAACGAGAGCTCCGCCACCTTGGCGGAGCAGCACCACCGGATCATCTTCACGCCACTCCAGGCCTCCCACCGCACTCCTGTTCATCTCATGAACACTTTGCACGCGTCATCTATCAAGCTAACCCCTGCAGGTACACTCTAGCTCATTGGTCGGAACGTCATCGGAGCTCAGCTTGAGCTTCGCCGCCACTGGTGCTCAGATCCCCCCAGCTGCTCCTGAGATCTCCGACAGCTACCTGACGCCTCCACGACCTTTCCGAGCTACTTCAGAGACTCCATCACCCTTCACCAATGACGGGAGGAGGAGGCGGAGCCAGGAGGGCTTCGTCGGAGCACATCCACCTCCACCGCAGGAGGCGGCGAACCGTTTGAGCACGAAGCACAGTAGCCGTTCGATCCCCTTGATGGGACGGTTCTGAGCGAGCCATGTCGCCATCAACCCACCTTCGTCGGATCAAGAGGATCCCACGCTCTGCATCATGCCACGTCACCGCTTCCCCGAGCTCCAGATGCCGTTGGATTCATTCTCATCCAACGACCCTTGATCATCCACGTCTTCATCTCCAGTGAGCTCCGGATACCGTTGGATCCATCTTGATCCAACGGATCACATCGTACCATGCACCAGCCATCAGCCGTCGTTAGATTTCATCCATCTAACGGTCTAGCGAGCGCCACGTCACCTCCTCCGAGCCTCCTCCCCGACCATTAGGCTTAGAGCCCCGAAGCTAGCCCGAGCCACCTCCGAGCCTGTAGCACCCTCGAGCCAACCTCTGAGCCTTCGACATCACCCGAGCCTGGAACCCCACGTGATTCTCACCTGTGGTCTAAGTATTTTGCACTAAGGCCCCTGGAGATTTTGAAAATTACATTTCAGTCCCTAGCAGGAGCACTACGTGAGGCGCATGTGTTTTGTGGGCATTTTGCATACATGTCCCCCACATTATAGGTAATTGCATTTAAGTCCCTGTCAGCATATTAAATTTCAGTAATTTATTTTTTGTATTTGCAATTTGGTCCCTATCTTTGCACGTATATTTAGGTACTCATCTGGCGTCATTTTTAAGTTCTAAAAATTGCATTGTGTAGTTGAATTTGTCCTCTTTCGTATGTGACACTTGTCTTATTTTTGTGACATTAGTGGAATTTATTATCATATAATTGGTGAAATTGTCCATATTTTGCCCATTTATTCCTTTTAATTTGTATTAAATTTTCTGTTTCTCCAAAAATCATCAAAAATTCACATTAGACTTAAGACAATTTAGTTCACATAGTGCCCAAAAATCAACTCATTTGCATGCATATTGATGCCTGAATAAATTCATTTGTAATTTTCCTAATTGATTTTTAAAAGGTCCAATTCACATAGACTTTTAGGTTTATCAATTTTCCTGGGTTCATCATGCTTAGATCTATCTAGGATAATTTTTATATCTAGAAATAATGTGTTTTGATATTTATTAAAATTAGTTTTGTAAAAATCACCTTACATTCATTTTTAATTCACAGTAAATTCATAAAGTGTCAGAAAAATCTAAAACAAATAGTGTAGCTTAATTTCATTGCATTTCACATTCTGGCCAAGTTTCATAATTTTTGGACTTAGTTTGAGTACTTTTCTGATTTAACTTGTAAACTGGCCTGATATTGCATTGTCTTTCTTTTAATTTGCATAAAAATTGTTGAAAAATACCAAAAATATCTTCTGAAAATCCGACCTCTGAAATTCGCTTAAAATTTACCTAAGGAGACAGCTGCCTCCCTGAGTTCGACCTTGGGCTTGCCCAAGTAAAATAAAATTACCGCTCGTGATTAATTGAACTTTTATTAAAAGTGGTTTTTGATTAGTCCGTATTTACCTGACTGCAACGAACGACACGATCATTAATTTGAATAAATTAACAAGGGTAGTATGTGGCTCTTCATGTACGCGGATCACCAAAGGTTGTACTCTCCAAGTTTTCCTCTATGGAAAGGAAATCTCGGGACTCGGTAGAATCTGAAGTGATAAGATCGTGTCTAACCTCAGTCGTAATACCACATGTTTATGTATCTGATGGTTTGGAAACACACTCAATTACTGGCACAATCTTTATCGTCTCGGAGCTCGGCATTGTGCTGCTGGAGGGAAACATAATACTGTCTGTCCCATAATTAATAACGACTTTGGCTACACGCAGAAATGGCCGATCAAGAATAATGGCAGCATCCTGTGATGGTACTGAGGAATCATAGTCTAAGACAACAAAGTCCACAATGAATTTAGTGCTTTGCACCACCGCGATAATGTCAGGAATTATACCCTCGGCCTCTTGACCGATCTCTGTAGAAACTGAAGAATCATTCTGGCTCGCTTGAGAGACCCCAAATGAAGTGTCTCGAGAAGATGGAAGGGTAAAATGTTTCCTGAAGATCCGCTGTCTAACAAGGTGTACTTGAGCTCGTGATCTGAAATCTGACAACTGACAAATGGTGTTCCATATCTTTCTTTTTCTTTTTGGAAGATATGTGTTGGATGGCATAACAAGTGGCAAGGGTCAACACTTGTTTCTCAGAGCAATGATTACGGCTCTTCTTTCTTCTAGGTGTGGTATGCCGCTTCAGACATTTCTGAAGAAGAGGAATGTGGAACAATGCCTCCGAACGAGTGAGCTTGATCTGAATTCATGCCAACATCTCTTTCGTAAACTTCGAATCTTGTGTTTTTTTTTGAAATTTTGTAATTTTTCTCCCTTCCCTAGATTCAGAGCATTTGGGAAGGGTATTTGTTCTTCCTCCTCAGTCTTATGTACACTCAGAGGATCAGAATAAGTAGGAGAAGAATATCTTTTTGTTAAACAGGGACTGACTCCATGAAGATCAAAAGATCGAGATCCAAAAGGATAATCTAGAGTCTTGTCTTTATTCACATTTCTAGATTTTCTCCTTTTTTTTTCATTTTTTTGTGATTACAATCATGCTGAATCTATAATTCTGTGTCGTTTCCTACTATATATTCTACGCTCCTAAATGTCTCAATAATTAGAAGTTGTCTCTGATCATCATGAGAAATTGGGAATGCAAGTACTCATTGACGGGTCTGAAATTTGCTGTGTTAAATGAATAAAATGTGTGTGTTGTGTTTGATAGTGCGTAAAAAAATGATTTGTCATTTCGTTGTAGGCGACAATCAGAATCGGTCAAGAAAATAACCACAAAAAATTATTCAATTTTTAATCTCATGGTTTTATGTTTATTTTACTTGGGCAAGTCCCAAGGTCGAACACAAAGAGACAAAGGAACAACCTAGAATTATGTCTATCAAAATTCATGCATGGTTTTCAAAGTGGTCTTTTTTTAATTTTTAATGCAATAAAGGATGCAAAATGCAAATACGGCCTATTTTAGGGACTAAAATGTAAATTACGCTCATACGATGTCAGAAAAATATGAAACTTGGCCACGATGCAAAATATGATGCAATGAATGCACTGAATTTTTTTTGGAATTTTTGGATGCAATATGAATTTTTTATGAATTTTTAAATGCAAATAGAATGAATTTCAATATTTAATTATAATAAATGTCAAACCTAATTATTTTCACAAAACAAAATTATCTAAGATCTATCGCTAGGTGATTGATCTCAGAAAAATCCTAAACCACAAAAATACTAGTCTCAATACCTATTAAAAATCAAATACTGAAATATGAAAACTGATTTTTACAAGATAAATTATGCATGCAAATGCTATTCTTTTTGGGCACAATGTCAAGCACATTAATTCTACAATTGTGATTTTTCGGGAATTTTTTGAGCAACGGTTAATCAAATATAAGTTTCAGAGCAAGAAATGGGCAAATTATGCAATTTTTACACAAAATAATTAATTATTAATCAACCATTGATCACATAAATATCCACAATATGTCAAAATGTAAGGAATTAATGAACTAACATCATGCTATTTTTTGAATAATAAAATAAAGTCATGTAGAGGTCTAAAATTACTGGGGAACATAGAGGTGTTTATGCAAATACTAATAAATACAATAAATATAAAGAAATGCAGTGGGGGACCTAAGTTTAATTACCAATAGACAGAGGGGGTCTTCTGCAAAATTGCTAGATGGTCACGTGTGAGGCACGTGACCTCTGGCGGGCGGGGACTGATCGACAATATGGAGGAAGTCTGGGGGATCCAATGCAATTTACCCCACGGCACATACAGAGCATGTGACCCGAGGGCTGACGCCTGATGACGTCCCCCACCACGTGCCACACACGTGGGGTGGGGGCCTCGGGTCTCACGCCCGACCCGGTGGTGGAGAAGCGGAGGAGGCCCAGCTTGAAAGGCGGAGGAGGCCCGGCCTGGCGGAGAGCAGAGCGTCTGGTGGAGGGCCGGCTGGGCTACTTGTAGCGTTGGAGTCGAAGAAGCTTGAAATCACCACCGCATTGGCTGAGTAGACCGGTGGTGATGGTCAAAGCGTCAGCTGAAGCGGAGGCGCCTAGAGGAGGTTGAAGGTTGCTTTGGCGAAGGTTGAAGATGGCTTAGTGATCGTTATTGCGAAAGTAGTTGCTGAAGCGTTGTTGCTGGAGATGACGGTCCATGAACATCGGGGTCGTCGTCATCGTTGGCTCTACGGCTAAGCGAAGCAGAAGCAGGGACGACGGAGCTGGCCGTGCTGCAACGGTGGCTGGAGGGGGAGGCCACCGGATCTCGCTGCTGAAGAAGGGACATCAGTCTATCACCCCGGAGCCTTTCCTCAATCGACAGATGGGTCGAAGGTCGGGCAGCGGAGCTTCTTAAATAGGTTAGGTTCGGGTGCCAGAGAAGGAAAGTCCTACAATGGGGGATTCGAAGAGGATCTCTGATTGAAGATTGGATTCGATGAGGGGGTGATCGGAATGGTATTCGAAGAGGATCGGCTATTGCGGAGATTGCGGGAAGGTGGCAAGATCTGAAATCGAAGGAGGAGGTCTGGGATTAGGAGATCGGCGACGATGGAGGATACACGACAGAGATCTCAAGGATTTGGGCGGCAATCAATTGGGACAGGAGGCCTGGGAGGACGACGCTCCTCGGCCGTCCGATCGGCCGAGATCGGGCGGCCAGGAGATCGCCACGTGGTGGCTAATGGGATGAGGCGCGACACGTGCTGGGCACATGCACGGGAGGCACGTGCGCACCACGTGCGAGGTTTATATTTTTTATAAAAACTTAATAAAAATAATCCCAAAAATGGATGACACGTGGCGGCTCCAGGAGCTGCCACGTGTCAGCAACACAAAAATCCGAAAAATAATTCTCTTAAAAAATCCAAAATAAATAGCAAATGGCCTCGGATCAAAAAAGTTTCTTCACGAAAATTGCTCGTATCGATGAGATCTACAATTTTATGAAGACATCAAAACCAAAATCAATCAAATACACAAATTGATATTTTTGGGGCAGCCCATGTACATAGAATACCTTGATTTTTTAGTTTTATAATTTTTATGTCATTTTTAAACTAGATAAAAATCCGGATAAAATAGGGAGAAATCAAAGATAAATATTTATACATTAATCTATTTTTTGGATTTTTATTAATTTAGAAAAAGAATAAATAAAATAAGACATGAAGAAGACCAATTTTGTACAGTCGGTTAGTGAAGACTCGGACCCAATTTGTTTCTTTGATTTTAAGCTTAATTTGGATTTGGATTTTTGTGTATTTTAATAAAACTTTTATCAAAAAAGATGAATGAAATAGAAATAAACTAAAATAGGTTAAATATATACATAAAATATCATGTCAAAATTAGCTAAAATACAAGATGTACAAAAGAGGCCCAAAATCCAACTTTCACATATGAGCTCCGAATCACTTGAACTTGGTCTTGTTTTGAAGGTAATTGAATGTACATTAATTTAAAAGTGAGTAGGATTAAAACGGTCACTGGATGGGGAAGATATGAGGTTTTTAGCCGGAAATCCTGAAACTAGGGTTTGGGTTTTTGCTCCACTTATTTGGGTTATTTATTTTTTTGTATTTTTTATTTATTCTTGTTAGTGATATGTACACAGTGGAGGTGGTATTGGGTCATTCGGAGTTAGCATGAATTAGTTAAAAATATGGGAAGTTAGGCTATTTACAGGTCAATTTTGGTTGATATTTTTGGCTTCTTATTTTGTGCATAAATAATGGATAAAATGCAATTCTTATGAAAACATGCATGGATGCTAATTATGTTGAATAGATGCAGAAATGTTGTTGATTTTGAGGGATTTGAGCTTAATTAATGAGATTTAGAGTGATGAATCCGAGATTCATCATCCCCCTATACTTAAACCATGCTCGTCCCTGAGCATCAAAAAGAAATGCCATGAGGTGAATGAGATTGGGTTCCATACCAAGTCCATGAGCTAAAGGTGAAAATGAAACTAGGCTCGACCTTTGGATTAATATTCTGGCGGAACTTCCGCGAGACTTAGAATTTCAAAATCAACAGCCTTCAAGTTCTACACATCATTGATACAGTTTCGGCTCAGAAGTCATCTTAGATCAATCCTCTTCCCAAAGTATACCCTATGAACATTGAACAATCGCCTCATGTGTGTGAAAGGTTTTAGCTCTTCCCATCCAGAATGCCGGACTACCATGCTCATCTCCTCTCCAGTAACTCGTCCTTGGGGAGTCAGGTATTTCCTTCTAAGGTCTGTCACGATGTGTTCACAATCGAATTGGGGGAGAAGTTAGAAGAAGGAGAAAAGAACTGGAGGGTGGCCAGTGTAGTCACCTCTCCTTGTGAAGATGGCCAGTGTAGCCGAGTCTCCACCAAGATCTGTAGGTTTTCTTGAAGCTTGGACCTTTTTAGTCATATTTTATTTAGTAGAATGCTTCTTTGTATTTAGAATTTTTGGTGGTTCTGCTTGGATCTTGTTGTGTCCCTACGAATATAGAATCTTTTTACTTCCGTACATTTTTTGGGGTCTTAGAAAAAATTGTGCCCAATCGTCCATCCCTTTTCCGAAGCTTTATTTCAACCCGTTCTCCGGTCTTTAGATTTCCACGCTACCAGAAAAGAAACTCACACATTCTTCCAACATCCCGTCTGAGTTGAGCTAAGTGCATAGTACGATAGTACAAATTAATTCTCCATTCCAGAGTTGTACCCAGAATGAAGAGGCCAGGTTAGACACTAAGAGTCAAACGCTACACATTGTCATGTGGAACTCAAAGAATTAAGTCAAAGACCTAAAGTTTCTAAAATCCTATTTCTCGGTGAAGTTCCTCTGAAAATTAGGTGGATTAAGGTCAAGTGCAGACCACTCTCGGTTTCGGCTCATAACTCGGTTCAGATTCCAAAGACTTTTCATGCGAATGAATGCGATGGTGGATGAGGTGCAGGTGTGTGAAATGCAGACACATTTTTTATTTTTTATTTTTTAATTTTAATTTTTTTGATTTTTTTATGCAAGGGATTTTTGGTTTCTTTTAATGCAAAAATGAATAAGAAGCCATTTTTTGTTTCAAAAATTTTGGGCATAGTCAGTGTTAGTAGCAAAACTCTTTTTCTTTTTCTTTGTTTTTGTTATTTTGTTGTTTTTTTCAAGTTAGTTACCCATCCTGTAAATACATATAGACTTACGCGAAAGCACGAGATATGGCTAAAATATATACACACTATATATACAGACCCCCCTATACTTAGCGAGTGCTGTGTCCTCAGAGCACAAGAAGCGTAAAGAAGACATAGCTCGGGCTAAGCGTAAGAGCGAAAAAAGGAAAAGAAAAAGAAAAGTAAAAAGAAAGAGATACATCGGTCCGCCCCCTGTACTTAGGCTGTGAACAGTCTGAGTATAGAAGAAGGGTGGAAAACAAATGAAGCGGTCGGGATATGTGAATGAGGAGAGTATAAATAGATGGGCATTGGTTTGGTCAGCCTAAGTATAAGAGAAGGGTAAAAATGGAGCGATCGGGAGATAGGAGAAAGATGGTATATACAGATGGCATCGGTCCCCCCTATACTTAGTGCTTGGCCTAAGTAGAGGAAGAAGTTGTACAAGGAGATCGATGTGGTTGGGAGGAAGGGTGGGTAGCCGATGATTAAAGCGGTTTTCGGCTGATCTTTTTGTGAGCCTGCGATGGGAGATCGGAATAACGAGACAGAGATGAAGCATATGACTCCCAACTATTATCAGTGTCATCCTCAGAAAAATCATGATGGATAGTGGATGAAGTGTTTGAGTCAAATGAAAGATATCCATCATCGGAATTATCCTCAGAGGAATAGTATTTGAATGTGGACATACTCCAAATATTCATGTCTTTTTGTTTCTTCAGTTGTTTCCTCCGAATTCGTTCCTTCTTGGGATCAAACAGTTTGTCCTTAGATGAATACTCAGAAGCACCAGTCTCAATCAGCTCATAAGAAATAATTCCAGTGTACTTGATGAGGGCAGGAGCATCAGCTTTGGATGAGTAATAATTAGGAATGGGAGTTATCCAACGAGAATCGAATTTTGGATCCTAGCGAAGATATGGTTTTAGAGCTGTCGAGCAGACCTCACTCATGTAGATTACCTTTTCCGGTCCTGATAAGGGATCATCAGTTGATTCCTCTTCCGAAAGGTCAAAGGTGACTTTCTTTTTCTTGCCTTGTGAAGGTGTCGGTTCACTTGAGTATCCAGATGAATAACCATTGGAATTCTTCTCCTTGGTCGGTGTGCGGCCAGCATGTTTGTTCTTAGTCTCCTGAATGTTGGTGCACTCTCGATTTGGGATGATTTGGTCAAGATATTCAAACAAGGTTGCCCCTAGGTGCGACCATGCATATGTCTCAGGATCGTAGAAGAAGGATTTGTCTATTTTGAGACCTGCGAAAATTGAAATACTGGGAAAAGTCTCTGCATGTTCATTCTCAATTGATTTGACATTGGAGCATTCCCGTGTCAAGTTGATGTGATCCATGTAGTCAGAATAGGTTGACCCAGGGTGTGCCCATGCATAAGTCTCCGGATCATATGATTCATATACTCGATTCTCCATGGTGAGAGTAGCTGGGAATGGAGCAGGGGGGAGATTCTCTAAACCAATAGTCTCATCAACAACCGCTATCTCAGGTGTAGCAGCGGGGTAGGGCTCTTCTACCTCTTCATATTTACGGTTGTCGGGGACTTCGTGGGTTGCCTCAGAAAATCGTGGTTCCTCAAAGATTGTGTCAGATCGTAGTGCTTCCAATATTGTGAAATTGATTTTCCGAGTCTCACAATCAATAATTGCCTTAGCAATGCTAAGAATGGCTTTCCGAGAATAATTGGAGACTGGATGAATTCTCCTTGATGCTCATTATTAATAATCGTAAATTCTACTTTGAGCGGAGCACCTTGGAATGTCATGATGACAGAAATGATTCCTCTCAGCCGCTTTATCGTTCGGTCAGCCAATTGATCAATCTCACGTATTTTTCTGATCGGTCCGAGTTTGAGCTCGTGAAATACAGAGGTCAGGAGGATATTGATCGGTGAATCATCATCAATCCGAGCATGGGTGATAATTGTGTCTTTGATTTCACAGTCAAATATGGGCAACCACTTCACTATGTGGCTTTTGGTTTTTCTCCTCAACACCAAGGATGAGGCAATTGACAAGATATGTCTTTCAGTCTTTGTCCGTATCCTGCCCGACTTTTTGATCATTAATTTGTCTATTACAAATCCTTTAAGGTCAGGGAAGTGTTCAATGGCCTTTATAAAGGGAAGTTCAAAAATCAATCGTTTCTCCGGTGCTTCCCATAAAGTAGGATCCAAATTCTTCAAATCTTCTTCAGTCTCAATTTTTATGAAATTTTCTGAATTTTCGATTTTTTTGGTGTTCTTTAATATTTCCATTGTTTGGTATTTTTTGTGTGGTGTGGTGATGTGGTGTGTTCCTCAGATGAGAAGGGGCTTTGATGTTCAAAGTATGAGTCAGAGGCATAGTCATTTCTAGGGGAATAATATGCAGAAGTGCTACTGTCATAACGTCCCCATATTTCTGAATATCCTCAAAATTCTTAGATCCAATCATATCCTCATTCATTTTAATGTCAGAGCCACCAGAGATTAATTGATCGGTGAATCATCGAAATCTATCCTCCATTAAATCAAATTTCTTATTTATCTCTGCAATATCATCCTCCAAAATCTTTTCATGACCAATCATAGGAGCAATCGGGGTGTGTTTTTGTATTTGAGATTCAATAATTTCTTCTTCCATTTTCCTATATGTGCGAGGAGAGGAGTTTCTTGAAATATCAATCATATGATCATTATTTTCTGAAAATTTTTCCTCAAAAATTATGGAAGGTGGCTGCTCATATGGTCCAAGCATGTGGAGTTGGTCCGAGTAGATTTCAATTCTTTGATCATGAGTGGTCGGATCTTGATATTGTGGAGTCATCATATAGGGTTGATGCGTTTCTATGTGGTCAGTCCAATCCTCTGTATGAGTATCATGTCTGAAGAGGGGGTTGTTATGGTCAAACCAAGATGATGGTTGTTCATTCATGTTCAATGGTGGGGAAGACGGGAGATGTGAAGAAGTATTGAGTTCGATCATGTCGTCATAATCTCCCATGAATGATGGATTGACATTTACCGAATATGAAGGATGAATCGTATGATCGGAGTAGAGTTGATTGACATATGAAGAAGTGGAGACCTCAGTCGGTTGTTGGTTTGTATGATCCGAATACAAAGGGTTGCCATTCATGAAGTGGATCGGATTTGTAGAGAGTGATGGATCTATTGATGGTTGAGAGTCTCTTGTGGAAGTTGGAGGAGGTGTTTTGTGTCTAACCGATACGAATTCATTTTCATAGTATAGCTCTGATGGATTCTCGGATAGCTGCTCGGCCATTTTTGAAAGAGCTAAAAGGAATGAGGGGTTGGGTCTGCAACGATTTTTATGATTTGGATCCGGAGAGTTTTTGGACAAGAGTTCCATGATGAGGTTTAAATCAAGAAAGGAGAGAGATGGTTGCATAGGATAGTCCAAAGAAATTTTATCAAATGTGTAGCTATTGATCTTCGAAATCGGTTCACGCACACCAATGCAAACACAAATCAAACCCCAAATTCATCAACTCACACAATAAAGCCGTAAGAGTTCAGCTATTATCTTTTCAATTTTAGTTAGTGATAAGACAATCTTGGAAAGAATTTAGTGAGCTGTTAGGTGCCGAAAATTTTCGTAATGACTAACCCGAATTCTTATGACTAGTTGCACCTACTTGTAGCCAGTATGGGTGCAAGTACGGACCGTAAAACGGCTACCCATGTTACTTGAGGATGGAGCCTTACGCAGTGTCCTATAAACCACCCACTCTGCTAAGGAAATCCGGATCGTTTACCGGCTACCCGTTAGATCCTCACTAAGAAGTAGCTAATTGTTTTTGGTAGAATCAGAAGTAATATGAAAATCTGGGTTTGGGCTCTAGCCTTAAGTGTCGTCTCTCGCTCACTCAGAAAAATAAAAGCATCCAAGGTCGGGGTTGCTCTCCCGCAAAAATCCTTGATTTTATGGATTAATTTCAAATCGGCTATATTTAGCAGTCCCAAATTTTAATTAAGCGATCACTGAAGAATTTAAATGAGCACAAATGCACATCTACCATCCAGTCCCGATTTCCTTTAAAATTATGTGACAAAACAAGAGGGAGAAATTCGGTAAAAGCCGATGCACACGAAAACAATGATGTATGCTCAGTTAGAAGACTTACAGTGAATCCTCGCAATCTCCATGTGGGATGCAATACAGAAATTGAAAATTTAATCTAGATGAATGCAAGCCGATGAAAAACCAGACCTAGCAGAAAGTTCTATTAGCGGGGAAGAATTGAGTTGAATTTGGCTAAATTGAATGATCTAATGTGTGTCTCAATTAAAGTGCAGTGTGGCCTTAAATCCTACGAGCACAATCAAAAATTAAAATGCACTTTAAGAGCCATATGTGCAGGTTTATCCTAAGTGCCACTCAAGTTAGGTCGTGCCCTCACCAGAGAGTGAAACATGCCAAGACACACCTGATGAATACCCATTCATGACTCTTTATTCTTTTATTTTAGCTACAAAACCCATGCAAAACACAAGTAGATACTTGTAAATATCAATAATTGTCATTCAACATGCATTGTGTAAATATGCATTATTAGCATGTTTTCGTGCATAAATAAAAGAATAAAGAAATAAAAGAAAAAGAGGGAGATATTTAGAATAAATATTGAGCGACCTAATCCCAAGAGAGGGCTCAACATGGGCCTGACCGCAAAAAGAACCCAAGTAGAGAGAGATAAGGAAGCTCATGTGTGTATATATACTTGTATATAAATAAAAATATTTTCCTCTCAATAAAACAAAAATACATTTTTGTGAATATGTATATATTTGTAAATATTAAATTAAAATAAAATTGGGAAAAACAAAACAAAAATTAAAAAGAAATTAAAATCCCTTTATCATTGTACATAAACCATATGTATATAAATAACATATCTATTTATTTCTCCTTATAAATAAATAAATAAAATCCCACAAAAATATTTTCAAGTCCCACATTTCATGGTGTAAATAAATAAAATAAAAATCATAAAAATAAAAATAAAATAAAAAGAAATAAAATAAAAATCAAAATCAACCTTGTATATATACCATGTATGTATATAAATAAAAGTATTTATTTCACCTTTGTAAATAATTAATAAAAATAAAATAAAAATGCCCTATTATTCCAAATTTTATTTTATAAATAAATAAAAGATAAAATTGGAATAAATTTGTAAAAATAAACAATTAAAAAATTAAAAATAAAAAATACATATTGTATTTACCTGTATATAATAATAATATTTTGTAAATACCTAATTTTTATTTCAAAAAAAATAAATAAATATCACTAAAAATTAATTTAAAAATAAACAAACATTTTTTATGTTTTAACTTTTTCGAAATTTGGCCATTTATTATTTTTTTTAATTTCCAAATAATTAATAAATGGCACGCTCCCATTGGTCCACGGGGGATGTTGACCCCCGGTCAACTCTCCCCCGCGGACCACCTCCTTGCGGATCCGAGCAACCGACCCGATTTCTCCCCTTTTTCCCGGCTCGATCCGATCACCAATCCCTCAAACCCCGGGCTCCAATCGTTCCCTGTGGATCTGAGACCCTCGCCTGCAGCTTTGCCTAGGGGTCCGTGCTTCACCAAGCCGGACCCATCACCTTCTTCTCGGACCTACAAGACTATAAAGCTGAAGCTCCGCCGCACAATTCACACCATTTTTGGCGTTGCTTCTTCTACCCAGGACCTCCACCCGATTCCCTAGAGTGATAGATAGCGATTGGTGTGTTGCAGAGAGGAGGAGGACCCCTCCGCCACTGATCCGGCGACCTCCTTATCGCCATGCGCCGCCGTGAGCAGCGCCCGAGCCTCGGGCCTCCGACGACCCCCGAGGCGACGACCAGAGCTTCTTCAGCTCATCCCCAGTCGAATCCCGCCATCAGGTAGACTCGATTCTTCCCATCTTTCTTGAATTTTCGATTACCCCCAAATCGACCATTCGCCATCGTTCATCGATTACTCCCACTCCGATCATCGTTACGACCATCCGACTTATCCATCATCTTCACTATACTTCTCTCCACCTGCTACGCCTTTCCATCCAACCCGGTTCGCCCAGGAACTGGGAGTCCACCCTCCTCCGCCATTGCCTCGCCGGAGGGGGTCGCCCCGACGCACCCATCCCCCCATTCCACCTCTAACTGGGTCGAGGCAGTTTGCCCTCGACCCAGGAAGCTTCCTAGGTTGTTTTGCATGCCAAATGCGACCCATCTGAGGGTCGTCGAGTTTTAGCCCAGGAGCTTCGAGCCTCCGACGTCGCCGGACCACTCCGGTGGTCTCCGGTCTCATCGGAGGATTCCAGTCGCCGTGGAGCGCCGAGACAAAGCGATTCCACCTTACAGCTGCTCCAGAGGAGGTCCACACCGCATGCACGGAGCTGGCGAAGCTCGCTGGCGAAGTGTTCTTCCAGAACCCTCCTCCACCGTCCGTTCATCCTCGGAGCTCCAGTTTCGATCAGACCTGTCTATTTGAGGAGCAGTCCATCACCGTCAGATCCAGCCGAGGGTTGATCCGGACCGCACGATCAGACGAAGGGGTGCCCTTTATCCTGCACCGTCCGATCAGCCACGTGGCTACCCCTCAGCCGTCCGAGTTAATAAAGGGTAATTTACCCTTAGGCCCTTATTTTACTGCATTTACTTTTTAGTCTTGTAAATATTTTGTCACGTTGTTTTTATTTTGTGAAAATTGCATCGAGGACCTTCATGTTTTCTATATTTGCTATCTAGTCCCTGTGAGTGTGGGCCACGTGCTTCAACACGTGAGGACTTGGTGTTTTTGCAATATTTACCTTGTATTCCTTGCGTGTTAATGTTTGCATTTTTATAAATAGGAATTACATTTCAGTCCTTCCGTGCCTGGTTCACGTGAGTTGCGCGTGTTGTGTGGGATTTTTTCATGATTGGCCCCTAAGCTTCTTACACGTGTTATGCTTTGGCCCCTGGAAATAACTTTCCTTGTATTTAGGTCCCTATGAACTGTGCCTCTTTATTTGATTTAAATAAAATATCAAATCCAACCCAAATCGTGTCAAATTGGGACACGTGGCTACTGCCACTGTGTAAAATTTCCCTAATTTTTGGGTACATTTTTGATGTCTTCTAGTATTTTTAAAAATTCAAAAACCTTGGTTTTCCCTTCTGTCCCGTTTATAAAATCCTAAAAAAATATTAAAACCTTTTTAAAAATTCTAAAAAAATTAAGTTTTGTTTATTTTTGTGTGTTTGAATTTCTGTATGAATTTGGCTATTTTTGGATTTATAAAAAGCTTAAAAATAAAAAACCCTTAAAAACTCATAAAAATTATAAAAAATTATATAAAATCCAAAAAATCATAATTTCTTTTCTAAATTTTCTTCATTGTTTTTACTTTTTTTAAAAAATACCTCCAGGCTTTTACAAGACCATTTTATATTTTAAATTGGTCTTTGAAGCCTGGCTGGACATCTTGCTTTTGTTTCTGCCTTCTTTTATTTTTAGAAAATTCCATGAAAATTATAAAAATCTCAAAAATTCACCAAAAATAGTAAAAAACATATAAAATACAAAAATATTTTTGTTTGAATTTTTGGGCCATTTTTGAGTATTTAAATAATTGGTTGAAGTTGCTTGTTTTTATCTTTTTATTACTTTCCTTCATTATTAAAAATCCAAAAAAAATATAAAAAATTAAAAACCACCAAAAATCATTGTTTTTGTTTTACTTGATTTTAGACTACTTCGTAGGCCGCGAGGCCAACTCGTGCTCCCTGAGTCCGACCCTGGGTGCTATACCAGGCTAATCTCATAGCCAGGACCACTATTTTTGATTTTCTTATTTTATCTTGTTGATTGGTGGTTTGTTCCTTATTTTTCTTGATTGACTGATTGATTTTCGAGATTCGGGTCGCAACGACCCTAGTTCTATTTTATTCACCCGAGTCTTGGTAGTTTTTCGGTCATTCAGAATGACGCCGTTGCCGGGGAGCACGGCTTAGTTGTCGCATTTTCATTCTTTTTATTTTGTTTTCTTTTTCACGGCTTTCCGCGGCTTTTTGTTCGTCCGCAGCTTTTCGCGGCCTTTTGTTTTTCTTTTATTTTCATTTTATTTTATTTTTATTTGTTTTCCTTTATTTTTGTTTTTGGTTGTTTTGCTTGGTTACTTTTATTTCACATTTTTGCACATATACCATGTTTTATTTTATCTGCTTTATTTGCTTGGCTTGACACACTTTGTTGTTTGCTTGCGAGGGCCTAAGGACCGAGGCATCTTCTTTCGAGGAGCCGACGCAACCGCGGCAATCGGAGGCAGCTCCCTTCTGTACGGAGCCGCAGGAGAGCGCGAGGATGCAGCAGAGTGCGGGATTAGTTTAGAGTAGTTAGTTTATTTTCTACTCATTATAAACTGTTGTAATAATACAGGGACAGGACACTCAGGACCTTGGACTTTTTGAGACTCTCGGGGTCTGTTTCGCTGAGCACCGGTGGCTCAGGGGACCCCTCGGTTTTTCACGGCTTTTATCGTGGTTTTCACTTATTTCCTACCTATTCGATTTCTCACGGATTTTCAGCCTTAGCTTAGTATTTTCACTTGATTGCACCGTAAATAGTAGGGTCCACACACTTAATTACCTTGCCTGTACCTATAGACCGTTAATTGGACCACAATAAAAAAAGATTAATAAAAAGACTATTTGGTCACCTGAGGGGTCACACGCCGCTAGAGGTCGTATACAGCGCTGGCAGGACCCGTTGTGGCGGGCACCGATCGGCATCCGAGATCGGACACTGACCCCTCTTGATTGACCACTTAGACATTGTGCTTTCGAGTAGAACTGTTGTTCAGGGCTCGGATTTCCGCTTGCATCATTTAGGTAGTTTTATTTCTGTCTTTCAATTATGTGCGGATCATTCTTGCATGTAGACTGCTGGAGTCAGGTACGCATTTCTTACTCTGCATGCATCATTGATTTCTCACGCATCGGCTTTTTCGACTTCTCCCCCCATTTTTGGACTTAAATAACCAGGAGAACCGAAAAATTCGTTAGGCGGTTGTTTGTTATTGAAAATACCAAAAAAAATTCAAACCATAAAATTGGGATTGTTAAATCTATTTGACCATAAAAGACATTCACCCGAAAAAAATCTGTCTTGGGGAGAGCAACCCCCTCATTGTCGGGTTTGCATGCGCGAGAGAGTTATCCGCACACTAGGCTAGATCCACATCCGAGCCCCGATCAGACTACCGGCCTTTTATACGGGACAGTCTGGTTGGTGGATTGGATTCCTAACAGGTCACGTAACCGCTCTGCTATCTTGACTTGATCACCTAATAAAAACTGACAAGATAATTGACCGAACTCTTACGGTCTTCAGCTCGCGTTGAGTAGGTGAATCAGGGGTTTGTTTGATGATCATATTTGTTTCCAGATCCCATCCGCCTGACTCGCCAGATCAAGATGATGGGCAGAAGGTCCCTTAGGCAGCCTCTGGCTGCACCGCTTCCCAGCACTTCTGCCCGCTCATCTTGGTTGGTTCGCGAGAGCCGAGACCCGCTCTCCGAACCCGAGTTCGACTCCACCATGTTCCCCCTCGACCACCATTCTATCAGTCCAGAGATACCCGTGCTAGATGAGAGACCATAGTCAGATGATTTATCGGCACCTGAGTTTGGGTCTTTTGCCTTTGCAGAGACCATGGACGACAACAGTGACGATCGCGTCATAGGTCCCCAGCCCCAACAGAAATTCATCATGGACCAGGGTGCGATCAACTCTACCATGATTGCCTCCCTCGAGACAGTTCAGCAGCAGTTGAGGGATCAGGGAGCTTTCATGATAGAGATGAGGCGCGAGATGGAGTAGATGAGAGCAGATCACGAGCAGCGTGGGCCAGGAGACGGGCCGAGGAGACCCGATGATGCAGCAGCAGCCGCAGCAGCAGCAGCCGCCGCAGCATCGACAGCACCGGACCAGCCAAGACCGATGCGGGAGTTACACAACCCCGGATCGACTTTGACGCACTGTTGGGTCGTTCTTTCAGCCATCTTGGGGGACTTCTAGTTCCCCCCAAACACCTTGCAGCTTCTCCCCCGGTTCCATGGGCTCGCCACTGAGGGGCCCCATCTCCACCTACAGGAGTTTCTGATGATCTGCAGCACAGTCCATGACAGACAGGTGGACAAGGATACCATCCGTATGATTGCCTTCCCCTTCTCACTAGCAGACAGAGCAACCACCTGACTGAAGCACTTGGAGAAGTTTGTCTATACCTGGGAGCAGCTCCGCACCGAGTACTTGAACAAGTATTATCCACTCGGGCGGACGAATGCAGCGAGGGCCCTGATCAGCAACTTCTCCATGCTCCCCAATGAGCAGTTCCATGAGGCATGGGAGAGGTTCATAGAGTTGACCGAAAGATGCCCACACCATAAGATCTCGAAGACGAACCTTGTTCAGAGCTTCTTCTGCGGGCTGACACCAGAGCTACATGGCTTGGTGAATGCTTCTTGTGGCAGGTCCTACTTCGCCAAGGATGAGGATCAGGTCTGGGCTATCTACGAGGAAATGGCCGAGAACTACACAGTGATGTCCCAGACCCGACTCTACACACAGGGACGCCCCCAGCCACAGACCCTGCAGTACCAGAGGATCGCATGGGTCAACGCCGGTCCATCCACTTCGTCAGCAGCAGCAGCACAGGCCAAGTCCACAGCCGCTGACATGGGAAACATCAGCGAGAAGCTGGACCGGATGGAGATTATAGAGAAGAAGCAGTGCCAGGGTATCACGCAGATGGAGCAGATGGCACAGTCACTGAGTGACCTGAAGACACAGCTCATGTGTCTCCAGGAGGCACAGACGGCTTCCCAGTCCCGTCTTCAGGCATGAGGCGATCCGAGTAACACCGACAGCTCGTCCTAGCGCTCCAGCCACCAGCAGCCTAGATAGGTTCACCTTGTACAGGCGGAGCCGTACCACCAGCCGCAGCCACGCTACCAGTCGCCACCATCTCCAGACATGCAGATGGTGGTCTACCAGCCGGATCAGCCTCTGGCCGTACTCCCACCAGCCATCTATGATCAGGAGCCGTTGATTGACGTCAACGGGATTTGGTACGACCGCCCCCAGCCCGGTATCCGACGAGATCATCCCGGATTCCGTTGGTCCGCCGAAGGTGCCAGTTCCCAACAGCAGCCTTCAGGTCAAGGTGGCCAGTACAACCATCAGCGAGATCATCATCAGCAGCAGCCCCCAGTGTACCAGTAGCGGCAGTAGTATTCCTAATATGGTCCTCGTCCCTATCAGCAGGGACATTCTTGGAGGCGTGATCAGCCTCAGCAGCAGTATCATCCCCAGTCATACCCCTCTCACCATAGCACCAGCAGCAGCAGCAGCCTCACTACCAGCGAGGCCACCCGTCAGGTTCTCATTGACCATCCTATGAGAACCCCGCCTTAGACGACATAGCCCGCCTCCTTACTGATCAACAAGCTACTTTCAGACGGGAGATGGATGAGTTCCGCCAGGAGATGCGGGAGATTGTGAGAGGGAAGGCCGCCATACCTGCCCAGATCGAGCCGAACCCGAACAACCTCAAGAGGAAATCTGAGCAGGTAGATTTCACATAGTATGCCACTCCGAGTGATTCATTAGGGGATATGCATGCCTATCTTTTTGATAATGACTTTGTCACACTTAGGAGCGGTAGGATGCTAGCAGGTGGTGCCTCGTCTGAGCGACACCCGAGGACACTTCCAGAGCGCCAGGCGAGAAGGAGCGTGGTATTGATGCCGCTAGAGATGATGACGGTGGTACTGATGCCACCATGGATGCTAATTCCACCGACGGTACTGACGCCGTCGTTTCACTAGATGGAGGAGGTGGTACTGATGCCACTGTTTTTGCCGAGCCAGAGCGCGGTGCTGATGCCACAAGTCGACCAGCCGAGGGTGGTGCTGATGCCACCGTTTTTACTTCTGAGAGTCCTGTAGTCTTTCCTTCTGTTCATGTATCTCAAGACACTTCTGGCAATAAAGGAAAGGGTTTATTTTCTTCCGATCCATCTGTGGTGCTTGATGTATGTGTGGATTCTATCGTTGAGCGGCCTAGACCCTCTCCTAGTCCTTCATCTGAGAAGGACCCTGTGATCCCCTTCCCTAGAGCACTTTACATGAGAAAGGGGAAGAAAACCGAAAATCCCAAAAAGAAGCAGCATGAAGAGTTCGGCCAGCAGATGATCGACCGCTTCCACATTCAGCTGACTCTTCAGGAGGCTTTGCAACACATCCCTCTACTCCAGAGATCACTCAGAGACAGGACCACAATTAGGAGGAAGAGGAGGAACCACCAGTCCGAGATCCATGTGCTGACCAGAGCCACTTGTTTCGCGATTCAGAACCGTCTGCCGGCCAAGAGGCCAGATTCAGGAGCCCCATATGTCAGATGCCATATCAGAGAGCAGAGGTTAGACCGTACTCTATTAGACAGCGGTTCTTCGATCAACCTACTTCCGGCAGCCCTTCTCGACCGCTTTGAGTTGGGCACTCTACGACAGAGCAGGACAGTCCTTCAGTTTGCTGATTGATCTGTCAAGAGGCTGAAGGGGTTGCTGAGGGACATTGTCGTCACGATTCAGGGCATGCAATTCCCCGTGGACTTCGTTGTGTTGGACATGGAGATCCCTAAGTCAGTGACCGATACCCCCATCATTCTAGGTCACCTGTTCTTGGCCACAGCCAATGCAGTGACCGACCATGATAGTGGGAAGGTATACTTTCACGTCGAGGGCGAGAGTGTACAAATAGAGACAGTCGAGGACATCAGAGTCAGAGATTCAGCATGCTCAGAGCCGACCATTGATTCAGAGCAGATGACAGATGCAGGGCTAGACATCCACCAAGACTACGACTTTGTGATCACTGATGATGAGGCAGTTTGGGCAGACCCTGATGGACAGGCCATCCTCTCACCTTCAGAGTCCGCTAATGCAGAGACGCCAGCAGAGGAGAACTTGGAGAGCGCATTCCTGGTCCAGGATACTTTTCAGTCGGTAGAGCCGGTTCTTGACCGCGAGACAGAGTTTTGTAGTGTGTCTGATACAGATCCCTCGGAGTCAGATTTTGATTGGGCAGAGTTTGATGATTTCATACCAGATCTGACTTCCACTAAGCCTGCAGCTAGGGAGGAGGTAGATGCCATGCAGAGCAGAGACAGTCCAGCAGAGCAGCCTTCTCCAAATTCTGATTGTGAGCGAGAGTTTCAGTTCTCCCATGCGGATTTGGCAGCATTCACTCAGAGTTTTCAGAGGCCAGATCCACCAGCACCCAGTTGTCCAAAGTTGAAGCCACTTCCTGTGTCACTGAAGTATAGGTTCCTTGTGGGTGAGCATGAGATGTACCCAGTCATTATCTCCGCCGATTTGACTGGAGAGCAGGAATCCCGTCTGATGGGGGTTCTTGAAAAGAACCTCAAGGTGATAGGATGGAGCGTAGACGATCTCCAGGGGATAAGTCGGCCCTGTTCTCCCACCATATCTATCTCGAGGAGGAGGCGAAGCCGTCGCGTGAGTTCCAACGACGGTTGAACCCGAATCTGAGAGAGGTTGTCATGAAGGAGATTTCGAAATGGTGGAGTGCCGATTTTATCTACCCCATCTCCGACTCCAAGTGGGTCAGTCCGTTGCATTTGGTGCTCAAGAAGACGGGCATCACTACAGTTGTCAGCGAGTCTGGAGAGGAGATCGCTACCCGGGTACCCACTTCTTGGCGGGTCTGCGTGGATTACAGACGACTCAACCAGGCCACCAAGAAGGATCATTTCCCCCTGCCCTTTATAGATCAGATCATTGAGAGATTGGCAGATAAGTGCCATTACTATTTTCTAGATGGGTACTTCGGCTATAACCTGGTGGCCATCGCTCCCGAGGACCAGGATAAGACTACCCTCACATGTCCCTTCGGCACATACGCCTTCAGACACATGCCATTTGGGCTATGCAACGCCCCTACGACTTTTTAGAGATGCATGTTGTCGATCTTTTCGGACATGGTGGGGGAGTGCTTGGAGGTCTTCATGGATGATTTCTCGGTCTACGGCGACGGATTCGACTCCTGTCTTGACTGCCTAGACCGAGTCCTTCAGCGATGCATTGAGGTTCACCTTGTGTTGTCTTGGGAGAAGAGTCACTTCATGGTGACTCAAGGGACGGTGCTTGGCCATATCATCTCCAATAGGGGCATGGAGGTTGATCCGGCCAAGGTAGATGTCATTAGAAAACTCGCACCACCGTCCAACTTGCGGCAGTTACGGTCTTTTCTGGGGCACGTCGGTTTCTACCGGCGCTTCATTCATGATTTCAGTAGGATTGCCCGACCGTTGACTGATCTGCTGACGAAAGACACCGAGTTCCTTGTCGATGACAAGTGTCTTTCGTCGTTCGAGACTCTCAAGAGATGTGTTGTTGAGGATCCTGTTCTCCAGCCGCCTGATTGGTCTCTCCCGTTCGAGATCATGACGGATGCCTCCGATTTTGCCGTAGGGGCCGTGCTGGGACAGAGGAGGGATGGAGTCCCATTTGCTATTCACTACGCTAGCCGTACATTGGATGCCGCGTAGAGGAACTATACAGTCACTGAGAAGGAGATGCTAGCCATAGTTTTTGCCCTAGATAAGTTCAGATCTTACATTATCGGATCTAAAGTGACCATTTGCACTGATCATACCACCATCAAGTACCTCATGGCAAAGAAGGATGCCAAGGCCAGATTGACTAGATGGATCCTTATACTCCAGGAGTTTGACATAGAGATTAAGGATAAGCCTGTAGTCAAGAATGTGGTGGCGGATCATCTCTCCCGATTAGAGCATCTTGAGGATTCTGAGCAGACTGAGCCTATATGTGAGGCCTTCCCAGATGAGGCGATCCTTGCTATCGCCTCTCTCCCGTGGTACGCCGATATTGTGAACTTTCTTGTTGCTAAGAAAGTTTAACAAGATTGGCCCAGGCATAGACTTGAGACCTTCCTCGCGAAGTCCAAGTCCTACCACTGGGAGGATCCCATCCTTTACCATGAAGGAGGGGATAGCGTCTGGCGTAGGTGCATTCCTTAGGAGGAGCACCGTAGCGTCCTCACTTACTGCCACAAGCTTGAGGCTGGACGACATCACTCTGGGAGGAGAACAACACAGAAAGTGCTCCAATCCGGCCTATGGTGGCCTACCCTCTTCAAGGACTCTGATGAGTTCGTGAAGAGGTGTACTGACTGTTAGAGGATGGGCACTTGTGGACAGCGTGATATGATGCTGATGCAGCCCATTCACTTCTGTGAGGTTTTTGACGCATGGGGCATCGATTTCATGGGTCCATTCCCTAAGAGTCAGGGATTCGAGTACATTCTGTTGGTCGTGGATTATGTTAGTC
Organism: Ottelia alismoides; assembly: GCA_037367405.1. Classification (NCBI taxonomy): domain Eukaryota; kingdom Viridiplantae; phylum Streptophyta; class Magnoliopsida; order Alismatales; family Hydrocharitaceae; genus Ottelia; species Ottelia alismoides. The sequence continues at coordinate 623,388 of JAZKJV010007887.1, read as the reverse complement.
GTTGGGTTGAGACCATCCCCGCCCGAACCGCAGATGCTAGGACTGTTTACATATTTTTGAGGAAGCATATCATTTCACGGTTCGGGGTCCCTAAAGTGTTGATATCTGACAGGGGGTCTCATTTCGTCAACGACAAGGTAAAGGCCCTTTCTAGCGAGTTCGACATAGACCATCGAGTTGCCACTCCATACCATCCTCAGACGAATGGTCTTGCCGAAGTGTCGAATTGGGAGATAAAGACTATATTGCAGAAAGCCATCCGCCCTGACCAAAAGCATTGGTCACAGCTTTTGGACTCGGTCTTGTGGGCATACAGGATGTCTTTGAAGACACGTTTTGGCACATCTCCCTTTCGCCTCGTTTATGGCAAGTCGTGCCATTTACCTGTTGAGCTGAGACATATGTCACTTTGGGTTGTCACTGATATACTTTTGGATCCATATAGTGTAGGAGATCAGAGGAGGGCAGAGTTAGCTGCCTTGGAGGAGCTTCGTGATACCGCCTTCTCAAACAGCCTACAGTACAAGGAGAGAGTGAAGGAGTGGCATGATTCTCATATCAGCCACAAGCATTTTGAGCCTGGACAGAGAGTATGGCTGTTTGATGCTAGGCTTCATCTATTTCCAAGAAAGCTACAGAGCAAGTGGAAGGGATCGTATTTGATGAGAAAGGTACACGACAATGGGAGTATTGATATATCTGAGTTGTCTTCTGAGAGTACCTTTCGAGTGAACAGCCAACGACTCAAGCCATATCGTGATCATGAGCCGTGGGTCGTTGATGTTGCCCCGATTCACTTTGCGTGAGATGTGGACTCTTGACTCACATCTAGTGCATCTCACGCCTGATTATCACTGTTCTCCCGACCTGTATAGATCCAGTTGTCCATATCACTCTATTCTTTAGTCCCACATCCCTTTTTTCATCTTATGATTATGCTATACTTAGGGTGTACTTTACCCTAAGTATAGGGCGGATGTAGGACTCTCGGGTATTCTTTTGATTCATTTTTACCCATGTTTTTGCTGCCTATACTTAGGGATATTTTACCCTAAGTATAGGGGGGTAGACCCTGTACATTCTTCACTCGGCCTTCCCTTTGTGTACAACCTGCTATACTTAGGATTATTTGATCCTAAGTATAGGGGGAAAAGCCGAGCCCCTCTTGATTTTCTATTCTTTGATTCGTCGTTGTATATAGCCTTCCTTTTCACTTCCCTACACTAAGCACGAGTTATGTCTTCTTCATCTCTCTTGACTCTGAGTACATCGTTCGAGCTTAGTATGGGGGGGTGTATATATTTCATATATAGTTTAGCCATAACTCGTACTTTGTGTGAGTGTGTAAATAAATAAAAATGGCTAAAAACCCTAAAATCCATAAAAATTAAAATTTTTCCTTGTAAATAAACATTCTTTTATTGCACATGCATAGCTATTGTACAAATTATTTTTGTAAAAATGTTTTCAAAAACTTTTGTGTAAAGATTGTGTAAATATGTGCATATCAAAATTATGTATATAGTAGAAAATTTTTCCAAAATGTTTTGAAAATAAAAAGTTTGCAAAAATCTTGTGTAAATTTGTGTAAATATTTTGCAAAACTTGCATTCGTGCATACATTTATGATTTCAAAATATTTTTCAAAAATTTTGCATATGTGTAAATATTATGCAAATAGCATCCTTGTATATACTTGTATAGTTTTTCCTGGATTATAGTTGACATTTAAACTAGCCTGGAATTAAATTGGGAAATGGAGCTTGATTAAGATCTTAATCCACCTAATCATAAGAGGAACCATATAGGGCTTAGGGTCAAGGCTTTTCAGGTCCATGGTGACTTAATTCTTTGATTCCACTAGGCTATGATCACATGTCATCTCAATGAGCCTAAGTAGAGCACTTAATGATAAATACTCATTCATCACTCTTTATTCTTATATTTTAGCTACAAAAACCTTTGCAAATGCATGTATATGTTTGTAAATACAAATAATTACCTAAGAGCATGCATAGTGTAAAAATTAATAATTAGCATGTTTTTGTGCAAAAATAAAAGAATAAAGAATTAAAAGAAAAAGAGGGAAATATTTAGAATAAATATTGAGCAACCTAATCCCATGGGAGGGCTCAGCATGGGCCTGACTGCATAAAAGCCAAAGTAGAGAGAGATAGGGAGCTCATGTGTGTAAATATACCTGTAAATATAATAAAAATATTTTCCTCTAAAAATAGAATAAAATGGGCTAGTATATATTTGTAAATATTTGTAAATACAAAATCAAAATAAAAATAGAAAAATTAAAAAGAAAAAAATATTCACTTGTATATATATTCACATTGTACATAGAACACCTATCCCTATTTATTTTACCTTGTAAATAAATAAATTAAAATCTAATAAAATTTGTATATATTATATATTTCATGATGTAAATAAATAAAATAAAAACTACAAAAACAAAAATTAAATAAAAAGAACAAAATTAAAAACCAAAAAGAACATTGTACATATACCATATATATACTTGTATATAGCTATTTATTTTACCCTTATATATATAAATAATAAAATTAAAATAAAAACATCAAAATATTTCTAATTTTATGATATAAATAAATAAAATATAAAATGGGAATAAAAATGTACAAAAATAATTAATTAAAAATCAAAAATTAAAAATCAATAATGTGTATATACCTATATATAGCACTATAGTGTAAATACCTTGTTTTTATTTCAAAAAAATAATTAAAATCACAAAAAATAGAAAAAAATTAAAACAAACATTTTTCATGTTTTGAGTTTTTTATAATTCGGCCATTTATTATTTCTTTTTGAATTTCTAAACATTTCTGACATGGCCATCCCTGATTGGTCCACGGGGGACGTTGACCCCCCCGGTCAACTCCCCCCCTGGACCACTGATCCCCGGATCCAAGCCCGCGACCCGATATCTCGACTTTTTGCCGACTCGATCCGACGCCCATACCCGCAAATCCCGGGCTCTCCTTCTTCCTCGTGCATCCGAGATCCACGCCCGCTCATCCGGTTGGGATCCGCGCTTCGTGGAACCCTGCCCGACCTCTTCTTCTCGGACCTGCACTCATATATAGCCTGAGCTCCGCCTCCATTTCATTCCATCTTTGGCTCATCTCTCTTCACCCTAGGACCTCCACAACCACCGCGAGAGTGACAGCTTGCTCCCGGCCGTGTCGCAGCGAGGAGGGAGAGACCAGACCACTGATCCGGCGTCTTTGCGCCGCCGTACGCCGCCTGGAGGTGGTGCTCGAGCCTCGGGCACCGACGACCCTTGAGGCTAGGACCTGGAGCTTCCCCAGCTCTTCCCCAGTCGATTCCATCCAGTAGGTAGCCCTCTTTCTTCTTCTGCTTAGTTAATTTTGCTTTTCGCCCAATTCGCTCCATCGCCGACGACCTCTGATTCCGACCACCCTCGCCCTCGTTTCAATCATCGGAATCGCCCACCACCTTCGCCGTTCCCCTGCGCACCTTCTTCTCCCATCCATTCACCCCAGTGCGCACAGGAACTGGGTATCGAGCTTCATCTCCGTCACTCTGCCGGAGCTCGTTCGCCCCGCCGTGCCGTTCACCTTCACAACCCCTAACCGGGTCGAGGCATTTTGCCCTCGACCCAGGAGCTTGTTGCCGTGCTTTGCAGGTCGAAGCGAGTCCATCTGAGGGCTCGACCATCTGGAGCAGCAGCTCGACCTCCGCTGGTGTCGCCTGAGCTCTCCGGAGCTCCGCTGCGTCATCGGAGGGGACCATTAGACGCGGGAGGCCCAGGCGAACCTTCTCCGATCTTCAGCAGCCTCCGAGGAGCTCTTCTGTACGCGCACGAGCCCGGCGAACCTCGCCGACGTCCAGTTCATCGAGTATCCTCCCCGACCGTCCGATTGCCCTTCAGCTCCAGATTACGTCCGGACCGTCTGATCAGGGTTAAGAGGAGGCCAGCAGCCACCGTTGGATCTCCACGTGGCCTCCTCTCAACCCTCCATCCAGCGAAGAGGACCCAACGCATCTCGACCATCGGATCTACACGTGGCGCGTCCCCTGCCGTCGGATGAGCGCCGCGGAGCCCGTTGCTTAGCCGCGCCTCTTCTCAACCGTTCGATCTCCACGTGGCATCCATCTGGCCCTCGACTTAAATAAAGGGTAATTGCTCTTAGGCCCTTAGATTTTTAGTTGTTAATCTTTAGTCCTGTAAATATTTTAGAACTTTTATTTTAGTTTGGTAATTTGCATAGAGGATCTTATCTTTTCTTGTATTTGCACTTATAACCCTGTATGTAGTGGTACACGTGCTTCGACACGTGATTTTGTGGATTATTTGCATGTATGGGCTTGATGTTCTAGGGTGTTAATGAATGAAATTAAGTTTTTGTAATTGCAGAAATGCCCCTGTGAATGTTTTATTTGCGCATGTGCTTTATATCATGGGCTTTTTATACTTTTGCCCCTGGCCTTTTAGTACGTTTTACTAAATAGTCCAGGGACTTAAGTTTATTGCAATTAGGTCCCTGTGTGCCCAGGTCACTCACCTCGCGTGTGAGTTCTTGGAGAAATTGCACCGGACCCCCTGGAACTTCTCTTAATTGTGTACAGGTCCCTTTGCAATATACCTTGGTTTTTGATTTTAATAAAATAGCAAACTAACTCCGAATTTGATGAAAATTGGACACATGGATCCTGCCAGTAAAATTTTCTCTAATTTTTGGAGCCATTTTTGATTATTTTTGATATTTTTAAAAATTCAAAAACACACATTTTCTTTACTATCTAGCTTTAAAAATCACAAAAAAATATTAAAACACCTCTAAATTACAAAAAAATTAGATTTCGTTTGTTTTGTGTTGTTTGATTTTCTGACCAACTTTGGTCATTTTTAGATTTATAAAACTTATAAAAATTACAAAACCCCTAAAAACCCATAAAAATTCAAATAATTAAAAGAAAAATCAAAATTTAATAAAACCAGAGCCTAAATTTTCCTTGATTTTCATACTTTATAGGAAAATTACCTTTAGACCTTGATAGGGCCTTTATCCATTTTATTTTGGCCTTCCAAGTCTAACTGGACAGCAGCACACTTTCCTTGTCTTGTTTTTCTTTTATAAAATTCCCTAAAAATCAGAAAATTACCAAAAATTAACCAAAAACAGAGAAAATTATAAAAAAACATAAAAAAAATTGTTTTAATTTTTGGGTGCTTTTTGAGTAATTAAATAAATCATCTAAGTTGCTTGTTTATTGATTTCCTTATTTTCTTTATTAATTTAAAAATCCAAAAAAATTTAAAAACACTAAAAATCCACCAAAAAGCCTTTGCTTTTATTTTATTATTATTTTAGACTACTTCGTAGTCCGCGAGGCCATTACGTGCTCCGTGAGTCCGACCTTGGTCGCTATACTAGGCTAATCCAATAGCTAGGGCCACTAGTGTGTTTCTTTGATTTTTACCTTGTTTTGGTGGTCTGCTCCTATTTTCTTGATTGAGCCGAGGTTTCTATCGATCCGGGTCGCAACGACCCGAGTGTGATATTTTTACCTGATCTAGATCAGTAGAATTTTTGGCTTAACAGAATGGCGTCGTTGCCGGGGAGCACAGCTTAGTAGTCGTCTTATTTTTCATTTTCATTTTTATTTCTTTTCTTTTTCGCGGCTTTCCACGGCTCTTTCTGAGTCTGCAGTTTTTCGCGGCTTTTTATTTTTCATTTATTTTTGTTTTCTTTTCTTTTCTTTTCTTTTCTTTTGTTTGTATTTTTGCTTGTTTATTTTATTGCTCCTTTTGCATATCTACCCATGTTTCATTTCATTTATTTTTCCTGCCTTTATTTGATTTTTTTATTTGGTGTTTAACACTTGTCTGCTTTCTTGCGAGGGCCCGAGGACCGAGGCGGCGACTCTCAAGTAGCCGGCGCAACCGCGGGATTCAGAGGCGGCTCCCTTCTGCACGGAGCCGCAGGAGAGCGTGAGAGAGTAACTGAGTGGAAGAGGAGTAGATTAGACTTTATTTCTGTTATTTGACTTATTGTAATAATATAGGGACAGGACAGCAGGACTTGGACTTAGACTTTCTCGGGTCTGTTTCGCCAAGCACCTGTGTGCTCGGGGGACCCTTAGGTTTTTCGCGGCTTTTTACGCGGTTTTTGTTTTTCGCTGCCTTTTCCGGTTTCACGCGGTTTTTATCAAGCCCCTAGCCTTAGGAATTTCTGTTGATTGTGCCGTACTTAGTACGATCCAAACATCTAATTATCTGCGTGTGCATATAGTTCGGTAATTGGACTTATTAATAAAAGATTAATAAAAATAGCTGACTCACTTCTTTCGAGCCTACGTGCCGCAGCCTGCCCTGCCAAGCGCTGCTCCTGAACCCGATTTGTCGGGAGGAGGAGGGGTAGACCGAGACCGGACTCTTTGGATCGGAGGCTGGTGACCAGCGATGAATCCACATTTCATCATCTTTATTCTATCATTTTGGCACCAAAAACCCTAGCAAATACCTGTAAATAGCCTTAAATCAAGCATCTTAGCATTCATGCATGTGCATCCAAACAGTGTATAAATTACTGTAATTAAGGCCAAAATTATAGAATAAATAAAGAAAAGAAAAAGAATAAAATATTGTAAATATTTTATGACCCAAAACCCCCGAGACCTAGGCATCTTGATGAATAGGTCGACAAGGAATAAAGTAGGGGGAGATAAGGTCAGAAATACAGAGAAAATACCTATTCATTCCTTTCATTCCTTTATTCATTTTGGGACCTATTTTTGGTCCCACTTTTTGTACATCAAATAAAGAAACTTTGTACATGAAAGTTGTAGATAATCTAATAAAGAAAAATACAAAATTGATTTCACAGAAAAATCATGTACAGACAAAAAGTTATGATCTGAATAAGAATCCAAAATCCCAACTTTCCAGACCCGTATCTCACAACTGACAACTCCAAATACAGTGTACTCACCTTTAATTGTATATAGACTAAAATAATCTATCCAATGGTGGTGGTTTCGCATTTGGCGGAGCTACGGTTTGAAAGTTGAGTTTTGGACCCCTGTTGTATACTTGTACTGAATAAAATATTCAATTTATTCTTTATTCATTATTTATTCATTTTTATATTTTTATAATTTTGTGAATATTACTTATAATACATATGTGCATTAAAATTGAAATAAAATGCAAAGAAAAATAAAAATAAAAATACCTATATAAAGAATACATAGGCATACTGCACACACTTATACCTGTATAGAATACACTTGTATTTTATTAAATATACAAAACATAACAGAAAAATACAATAAAAATATATTTATGTATATAAAAGTATGTTACAATTTTATAAAATACTAAATAAAAATAATGAAAATAAAATACCTAAATAAAAATAAAATATCAAAATACATAGGTATTATACCTATATAGGGTTAAAAAGGCAACTTGTAAAAATATAAGTCATAAAAATAATTAAAAATCAAAATAAAATACTACATAAAATTTTAAACATTTTTTATTTTATAACTTTTAACTAATTCGGCCATTTAGTATTTTAAATAGAATTATTAAAATGTTTTTCCAGGGTTTTTCCTGGTTGGTCCACGTGGACCAACCAGGAGGCCAGGACTGTTGACCTAGGTCAACAGTCTGACCTACCCCTGTAGCCCATGTCAAGCTTGGTTTTTGAGCCATCTTGTTGGCTTTTTCCAGGCCAATTCTTTCATCTTGTGTTGCATCCTTCTGCAACATTGTCCACCAACCATCTACCTAACTCGCCCAAGCTTAATCTTGGTCGTCGGACCCAAGATTTGCAAGATATCCCTTGGTCTTTGGACCCCTGTCACCTCGGGTCAAACCACTTAAAACCAACTCCCCCTCTTCCATTTCGAATTGGAGTCCCCTTGGTCCACCCTTCAGCGCCACCATCGTGCTCCTGAGCTCCGTGGAGGTGACAGCTCCACCGCCAGCCCTTCAGCCAAGGCGCGCGAAGTCGAGGGAAGCTCCACCACCTCCGCCAACAGCCGGCGTCGAGGTACCCTTTCTCCTCTGGCTCCGACCATTGAGGGCATCCCCCCGCTTAGTTCTTTCTTGCATTTAGTTCCTGTTAACTTAAGCTTCAAAAACCCCAAAAAATTTCTAAGTTCCATCGCGTATTTCGCCACTCCAAGCATCATCGCCGGAGCGCACCTCCGGCCACCGTCGACCACTCCCCCTCGCGCATCGATTAGGTCCACCCAAGGTCCAGGCATTTTGCCCTGGACCTTCTAACGCTTTTTGCAGGGTCAAAGCACATTGACTCGCGCCTGGGCGCGTTTTTGAGGTTCGCCGGAGATCAGACGAGCTCCCCAGCTCCGCCGACCACCTGCGAGCGGCACGGCCAACGCCGTGCGATTTTGAAGCCCCCAGGAGATAGAGGACGACCCCAGGAAGCTCCATCTCGCTTTTGAAGCCAAACCGCTCGCCGGAGACGGAGCTTGACCTCGGCGAACTACGGCTCGCCGGAGTTCGTCGCTGTTCTTGCTCCGGGTTTCGCCACCGTTGGATCGAGGAGGAGCTCCAGACAGATCGTGGACCGTCCGATCTTGAAGACCCAGCCACCGTCGATCTCAGCCGAGATCTGATCCTAGACGTCCACGAGCGAAGCGACATCGGCCGTCCATCAAGCGCCACGTGTATAAGTGGCTTGCCATCAGCCGTCGGATCACGCACATAGGGTATTTTGCACACGACCCCTTGCGCTTTTTGTATTTATTTATTAGTATTTAAACTTTTGTCTGTAGTGTAAAAATTTTGTAATATTTGCCAAAAGACCCTCAGGCTTTTAACATTTGCGTCTAGGTCCCTCGCCACGTCACCTCACGTGACCAGTTCACGTGAGGGGGTGGGCATTTTGCAAGGACACCCTCGGACGTTTGTTTATTTTGTTTTAGTCCTAAAACTATTGCAGCACGTGTAAACTTTTTGGTTATTTTGCAAGTAGGCCCCCAGGGTTTCAACAAATTACATTTCAGTCCTTCCCAGGCGCGTGCAAGTCACGCGCCCTGGTGGGTAAATTTCTAGGAAGCCCAGGCGGCTTTTGTAATTAACTTTTGGTGCTAAAAATTGAATATACAATGTATATTTTTGTGGAAAATTGCATGTATGCCCCTGGATGTTTTGGATATTGCACATATACCCTTGCCAGGACTGTTTAATGTTTGGATGTTTGCTCTAATTATTTAGCCTATCATTTTAACTCCAAAAATTTCACAAAAATAGACTTAAGTATCTGAACACGTGTACTTTGACGCCATCTATTTAGTTTTTGATTTTACTTTATTTTTATATTTATTAAAAATCAAAAACTTGCTATTTGTGCACTGTCTAGCTTAGAAAACACCAAAAAAATATTAAGACACCTCCAAAAATTCCAAAAAAATCACCTAGTGTTTATTTTATTCTATTTTAGTGTCAGTCCAAAAATCACTAAAAATCTCAAAAGAAAAACACTAAAAATCCAAAAACACTCAAAAACTTCAAAAAAATATATAAAATAGTAGAAAAACCCAAAAATTATAAACTCAGGTTCTGTTTATCCCTTATTTTGTCCTTTTTATTATAAAATTTGTGTGAAATATTTTGAGTACTGGTTGCTATTTTTGAATTACATTTTATTCCCAGCCAACCTTATTTCCATTGTTTTCTCTTATTTCAGTATTTAAAAATATCAAAAACACCTTGAAAAATTCCCAAAAATCACAAAAACAGTAAAAAACTATAAAAATACCAAAAACATCTTAGTTCTGAATTTTTGGTTATTTTTGTGCATTTTTATAAATATTTTAGCTTGCTTTTTATTATATTGTCTTTAATATCCAATATTGAAAAGAAAAATAAAAAAATATATAAAATATAAAATATAAAAATCAGAAAATTAAAAATCAAAATACAAAATTAAAAAAATTAAATAAAAAAAATATTAAATTAAAAAAATTTAAAAACCCACAAAAATTCATTTGCTTGTTTACTTAGTGTAGACACTCCACACATCACACACACACTTAGCATTTTTGCTTGAACTACCCTGCTTGTTCCCTGTGTTCGAACTCTCTACATACTTGCACCTATACATCTTTTATGTAGAGTTAAAAATAAATTTTAACTCCGCATTAGTTCTAATTCATTGATCTTAGTGTGGGTTAATTGTTGATTAATCGCATTTTATTGTGGGTCGCCACAGCGACGTATTTAGACCCTCGATAATCCGCGTTTATCAACCAGCTAGACAGTTCTTTCGAGTAGAAGTTGCTATTTAGGGACTCGGTTTTTCCGCTTGCACCATTTAGGTAGTTTTATTTCTGTCTTTCAATTCTATGCGGATCATATTGCATGTAGACTGCTGGAGTCAGGTACGCATTTCTTACTCTGCATGCATCATTGATTTCATCGCGCATCGGCTTTTTCTTCTTCTCCCCCTGTTTTTTGACTTAATAACCAGGAGAACCGAAAAATTCGTTAGGCATTTTTGCTTTTATTGAGAAATACCTAAAAAGAAAAACAATAAAATTGGGACTGCTAATACTATTGACCCTAAAAGACACTTAACTTAAATAAACTTATCTTGGGGAGAGCAACCCCCTCATTGTTTGGTTTGATTGTGCGAGAGAGTGACCCCGGACACTAGGTAGAGCCCTCCGGTACTCTTCTCGGCTGATTACTGACTATTTCTTTGCGGGACAGTCGGTTGGGAAAGTATCGGGTATCCCAACAGGTCACATAATCGCTCGAATATCTTGATTGTTCACCAAAATAAAATTGACAAGATAAATTGACAGAGCCTTTACGGTCTTCAGCTCGCGTTGCGTTGGTGAACTTGGGGGTTTGCTTGTGATCATAGTTTTTCCAGATCTCATCCGCCTTACTCGGCACATCAAGATGATGGGCAGATGATCTCTTAGACGGCCTCTGGCTGCACCGCTTTCGGGCGCGTCTACCCGTTCATCTAGGTTGGTTCGCTAGAGCCGAGACCAGCTCTCCGAACCCGAGTACAATTCCACCCTGTTCCCCCTCGACCCCCTTTCTTTCGGTTCCGAGAGACCAGTGCCAGAGGAGAGACTATCAGATTTATCGGCACCTGAGTTTGGATCATTTGATTTTGCAAAGACTATGGCCAGCAGTTCTGATGATCGCACTAGAGGTTCACAGCCTGAGCATTTTGTTCTGGACCAGGGTGCGATCAACTCCACCCTGATCGCCTCCCTCAAGACAGTGCAGCAGCAGTTGAGGGATCAGGGAGCATTTATGTTAGATATGAGGCGCGAGATGGAGGAGACGAGAGCAGAGCGAGAGCAGCGTAGAGACGGGCCGAGGATCCCAGATGAGGAAGCAGCAGCAGCAGCCGCAGCGGCAGCCGCCGCGGTAGGAGCAGAGCAGCCGAGACCGATGCGACAGTTGCACAACCCCGGATCGACCCTGATGCATCACTGGGTTGTGCTACCAGCCATCGTGGGGGACTTCAAATTCCCCCCAAACACCTTGCAGCTCTTCCCCCATTTCCATGGGCTCGCCACTGAGGAGCCCCATCTCCACCTCCAGGAGTTTCTGATGATCTGCAGCATAGTCCACGATCGTCAGGTGGACCAGGACACGATACGGATGATTGCCTTCCCCTTCTCCTTAGCTGACAGAGCAGCCACCTGGCTGAAACATCTGAGGAAGTTTGTCTACACCTGGGAGCAGCTCCGCACCGAGTACTTGCACAAGTACTACCCACTCGGGCGGACCAATGCCGCTAGAACCCTGATCAGCAACTTCTCTATGCTCCCCAACGAGCAGTTCCACGAGGCATGGGAGAGGTTTCGAGAGCTGACCGACAGATGCCCGCACCGCGATATCTCCAAGCTGAACCTTGTTCAGAGCTTTTTCAGCGGGTTGACACCAGAGCTTCAGGGCTTGGTGAATGCTTCTTGTGGCGGGTCTTACTTCACCAAGGATCACGACCAGGTCTGGGCCATCTACGAGGAGATGGCTGAGAACTACATGGTGATGTCCCAGACCCGGTTATTGATGAATCCATGATTCATTAACTTTTCTGTCACATTTTGTCTTAAAACCCTTAACAAATACATGTAAAAACTCACTAATTTTCATACTTTAACAAAACCTCATTCATGTTTAAATATTCACTTTTAACCACTAAATTCATGTAAATAAATAAAGAACCAGAAAAAGAAAGATAAAGGCATGTGGAATATATGTATATATATGTAATATGACTTAAACTATAAATATAACTGTAAGATATATTTATAGCCTAACCCTCGAGACCAAGTTAGCATGGATTGGTCGACAAACCAATAAGTAGGGGGAGATAAGGAAAGAAAACGCAATAAAAATAATCTATCTCATGTATATACACCTTCCACTATTTATTAAATAAATACAAAACTTCAGAGAATTTTAATTATTTCATCTTAACTTATTCTTCACCAAATCTTTCTCCCAATTATTCATAAAAATGTAAATAAAAATATAAAAATAAGTTAAAAATATTATTCTGTAAATATGCCAAGAAACTCAGCTTACAAATTGTCAAAATCTCAACTTCCGAACATCATAACTTCCTCATACGAACTCCAATTCCACTCTACTCACCTTTAAAGTTCATAAAATAGTATTATCTAATTAATAAAGGTGGTTTCACTGAATTCGGAGTCCGTTTGCAAAAAGTCGGTTTTGGGACCAAAAGACAAAGGGGTTTCTGGGCTATTTATTTTATGTAACACACCTTATTTATTATTTTCTTAATTTATAATTTTTAAATTATTTCATGATCCTCTAGTTTCACCATAAATTATTTCATAATTTTTGGAGACTATTTATTATTTTTATAAAATCAAACAACCCAAAATATAGGTATAATTGACCTATATAGCTACTTATTCTATTTATTAAAATATATAAATTCATTCATAAAAATCCATAAAAATTTTTATAAGTCTTATTTAATGCCCTAATAATTAATAAAATATAAAATTAATTTTTACTTAATTATTTATTAAATTAAAAATTCAAAACCTATTTATTAATACATATTTATTAATAAAATATTTATATTTTAAATAATATTTAGTATTTATTAAAAGTAAGTATACCATAATTTAGAAAATAAAATTATTTAACTTTCTTGTATTTACACCTACTTGAAATAATGTACATAGCTATTTTATATTTAATTTATAAAGAATTAAAAGGTCTGGACCAACCAGGTGCTGACACGTGTCAGCACCTGGAGCTTCTTCTCCAAGAAGCTGTTGCGCCCAGCTGCTCAACCACCCAACTTCCATGAATTTTCCCGCGCGCTTCGCGAACCTTCCGACCCATCTAAACCCTTCGTCCCCTACTCCTAACAACCCTCTACCTCGCCCACCGTCGATCTGACCTTGGAGCCCAAGCATCTTCCCTATAAAAGCTCCCCAAGTTCGCCATTAACCAACAACTTCTTCAGCTCCCAAGCTTTCCAGCTCCAGGCTAACCGACTCCCCATCTTCTTCACCACGCCCAGCTCGCTCAGGAGGTGACAGCTCCGCTTGGAGGCGTTCGCGAGGAGGAGGGTACATCGGAGAAGAGTTCCAAGGCGTGCGCCGCCTTGCATCGCCGCCGTGTGCAGCGTACAGCTCCGTCCAAGGTCGACCGTCGAGCATCATTTTCCAGGTAATACACTCGGAACTCATAGACCTATTCATCCATTTCGTGATTTGATTTCTCGATAGTCGAGCCACGATTAGCGTGGCTAATCGCGCATTTAGATAGCTTAATCACTAAGCTTAGACGCCCATTCGTAAACTCCTTTCAAATCGACTCAAATTCGTTTCAAATTGATGCACAAACCATCATCTTCATCGCATTCTGGGTGTCTTGGCTGGACGTTTATGCTTTTCTTCACACTTTGAGGCTTAATCTATTAATCTTGTTGGCCGATTCAATTCGAATCGAGCATAGATCTTGATTGCTTGCAGATCCAGGTAGCTCGCGAGGCAATTCTTCGTTGATATCAACAATCAATCATCAGCAAAATCAACTTCCAAAAACGCACTCCAGAACAGCCATCAAGCCATCTGTGCCGAGCCCTCATCTTCTTCGAGCTACCGCCGCCGCTCAGAGCGCCGCCACCGCCATCCCCACCGCGGGTGAGCTCGAGGGGTGGAGGATCCACCCCTCTGGCCCCGCCGGAGTGCCCGAATCGCCGTCAGTCGGCCGGAAGAAATCGGTGAAGTCGCCTGTCCGCAAGAGCTCCAATGAACTTCAAGAACAGCCAAAGCACAGGCTTGCGCCACGTGGCACCGCGAGGAGCGTCCGATCGTGCCTGGACGATCTAATCTCGGCCGTGGAATCTGAAACGGTGGAGAAATTGCATCATAAGTCCAGCAAGGTTTCCAGACTTTCATCCCGCCGCCCAAGTTTCCAATAATTACAAATAGGTCCCTCCGCAGGGAACTATATGTAAGAATTTGTTAGTTTTCTTGCAGAACAGTCCTTGTGGACCATTTTGAGAACATTTTAATTAGTAATTTTTTACGCTTATGCCCCTGGGCTGTAGGGGCTGTATCTTGTTCGTCTGACCTCGGATTTCAACGATTCTTGGAGGGTAGTTACACAACTACCCCAGCTATCTAGTATAAAGTTTTCGCGACTTTTCGACGAGGTTTTAACGTGTTTTGATTTTCTCGAAAACCGCCTCGTTTTGTTTCGTTTTCTTGTGTAGTTCGAGTACGCGGCTCGAACCTCGATCACCTATCCTATATAGTATCATCTATACTCTATTCACCTATTATATAATAAATAAATCTTTTAAAAAAATATCCCTTTTTTGAAAATTAAATAAAAAATTGAAAAGAATAAAATCAAATAAAAATTACAAAAATAAAAACCACTAAAAAAGGCATTCTGACTTAGAGAAGAATTAAAATAAAATCACGAGAAGAAAAATTAAGGAATATATTCTGCCTCCTTGAGTTCGACCCAGGAACACTTGCTTGGTTAAATATTAGTGAACGGTTTTCCGACAGAAAACCGTAAATTTGTTTGATAGGTCTAAAGAACCAATTCTTGTTTCGCGGCTTTCCGCTACAACCGACACTTCATCCTCTTTAAATAAGAGAAAGTCGCGAAACCGATTCTTTTTACCCGTATTAAAATGGCGCCGTTGCCGGGGAGGCGTTAGATTCCTTTGATTTTTCGTTTTTCATGATCTTATTCTTTTTCTTCTCTTTGTTTTGTTTTTCGTACGATTTTTCGTACGGCTTTTTCATGTGTTGTTTTCTGAGTTTTCTTTTTAGTTTCTTTACGGCTTTCTCGGCTTTCTCGATCTTCTTTTGTGCTAATCATCTTTGCAGGGCCTGCAGGATCAACCGGTTTCTTCGGAAGCCGAGTCAGTTGAAAGGGCAGAGGTCGGCTTCTTCTTCACGAGTCGACTGCAGAGGAGCAGAGATTTAGTATCCTTTTATTTGAGAGAGAAAGGGAGAGAGTTGTACTTAGCTTAATAAAACTTTCATTTTTTTAGGGGCTTGATTCATCGGATACCGTGTATCTGGTGAATCAGGGCACCCACCGCGGCTTTTTCATCGCTTATCGGTTTTCCGCGGTTTTCTAGATGCTTGCTTAGTTTTTTCGCTCTATCTGCTTGTGCCTCGTAGCTAGTTTTAGGACTTGCAACCTAGGTGCTTGCTCTAGGGTTTTAACAAAAAGACAAAAAATAGACGTTGTTTGAAAATCCATAAAAATTGCAAAATTAAAAATTGAGACTGCTAAAAATATCTGATCAAAAATCGTAAAATCAATTCAATTGATTTGGGGAGAGTAACCCCCGCACATTTCTCAGAGTGCGCGAGTTGAGAGCCGACACTTAAGGATAGAGACAAAACCCCGTATTTCTTGCGGGATACTACTGGGTCCATACACCTGATCGCTGTTCCTCAGTAGGTAAGCTCGGGTAGCCGGAAACGGTCCGGGTTTACTTAGCAGAGTGGGAGGTTTAGAGGACACTGCGCAAGGCTCCGTCCTCAAGTAACACGGGTAGCCGGAAACGGTCCGTACTTACTCCCATACTGGCTGAGTGCGAGTGGTCTCGCATAAGGATTCGGGCCAGTGTCTTGAAGAAACTATCGGGCTCCTATTGGCTTGCTCAGCCCGCGTAACCGCAACGATTGATAATCACAACCCTAAAACCGAAAAGATAAAAAGACCGAACTCTTACGGTCTTCATCAGGGTTTAGTTGGTGAAAACGGGGTTTGCCTTGTGTTTGTTTGCGGGGCGTGAGTTTTCCGCGGCTTTCGCATTCCTTCTTCAGTTGAATCGTACGCGTGCTCTTCCAATCTTCTCTTGACATCGAAGATGACGTCTCGACGGCTTTTCAGTTCAGACTCTGTGAGCTTTCGACCGTCCACCGTCGAGCGTATGTCTTCACAGGCTCGGGATGACCCTCTTCCCGAGCTGGTCCCATCAGAACTCGAGGCGAGTCAGACCCAGACTCCCTCGCCTCCTGGCCAGATCATTGAGGTAGACCTTCGCCTCAATACAGAATCCAAATCTCCTGAGTATTTCTCGATGAGTTCTTACGAGGGTTTCCATTTTACAGACGATCAGATGGCTCGTGGGAAAGCACCGGCAGTAGATGAGAGGCCAGCAGCTGAGGATCATCCGGAGGGAAGAGCAGATCCGAACGGAGATGTCACGACAGGTATTCTCGACACACTTCAGCAGATGAATCTACAGATTCGAGAACAGTTTAGAGTTCAGACCGAGCTGCAGGCTGAATTAGCCGCACTCAGAGTAGGGGCCGGGAACCAGTTACCGCCTGCGGTTCCCGCTACTTTACAGGACGAGTATGACCCGGGCGCTCGAACGCTCCATCACTGGATTCGGCTACCGCCGAATCAAGGGCCATACGAACTCTGACCGTCCTTCATCTCTTTGCTTCCCAAGTACTATGGGAATGCCGCAGAGGAGCCGTTCACGTTTTTACAGCAGTTTGAGATGATCTGCGGAACGGCCTGCTATCCAGGAGTGACACAGGAAGTCGTGCACCTAAAGGCTTTTCCTTTTGCCTTAGCCGATAAAGCCCTTTATTGGCTAAGCCATCTAGGGAGAGAAATCTCCACTTGGGACGACCTGAAGTCCACCTTCCTGCGCAAGTATTTTCCTCTAGGAAGGACGAACATGATGAGGAGTCAGATCTCCAATTTTACGCAATTGCCGAACGAATCATTCCATGAGGCATGGGATCGATTCAAGGACCTGACGGAGAGATGCCCGCATCATGAGATACTAATGAAGGTGCTAGTACAGAATTTTTTCGGAGGACTCCAGCCGGAAATTCAGGGGCTAGTTAGTGCCGCATGTGGCGGCAGTTACTTAAACAAGGATGCCGAGTCAGTCTGGGCCATCTTCGAAGGGATGGCCGAGAACTCGAGAGTTGTAGACTCTACTCGGGCATATCAGAAAGCCCCGCAGCCACCATATCACCGAGAGCATCACAAGGTGGCGAATATATCAGACTCTGAATCCAACACCAACATGGGCTTCATTAGTGAAAAATTAACGTTGGTGGACGTGATTCACAAGCAGGTCCAAGACCTACAGCCGCTGCGAGAGTTGGAGAAACTCTCATCTCTACCTCAGCAGCTGAGTGATCTTTCGAAGAAGGTCTCTGATCTTCAACTTCAGTATCAGCAGAGTCAGACTTCTTCACAGCCAGCACGGAGGATCGCACCCGCTCCACCCACCCGTCAGATACAATATGTTCAGAGCGAGCCCGAGATTCCGCAGATTGATTGGCATGAGGATCAGTCTCATGCCAATGCCGGCCAGGTCATCAGCGCTACAGAGATGGAGGTGGAGCCGCAAGCCACTTTCGAGATAAATGGGATTTGGTATACTCCAGTTCAGCAGTCGAGTATACCGAATCATCAGCAGCAGCAGCCGTACGGCCATCCGCAGCATGGACGTCCGCAATTCCAGCACCGCCAGAATTTCACGCCGCCGTAGTCTCATCCGAACGTCTACCATCAGAGACCGCAGCCTACTTATCAGCACCCTGCTCAGTTTTCACCGAACTATTCTTTTCAGCAGCCGCAGCAATCTTCCTCTACACCACAGCGCTACTTTCAGCCGTCCACCTCTCAGCACTTCACGCCAAAGCAGGAGAGAGGAGCAAGCCAGGGCCCCCATACCGAACCAGAGATGTCTTCACAGGCCCAGGCGCTCAACCAGATCATGGATATGCTCAGTACGCTCCAGATCGCACACAAGACAGAGATGGAACAGGTTAACCGTCGTCTGGACGAGTTAACCGTGCCGAAGACCACTCTTCCAGCCCAGCCTCAGATGAATCCAAACAACAAGAGGAGGCATCCAGATCAGGTAGATACTACAGGTAAGATCTCATTTCCTGAATTTTTGTCTAACTTTATTCGTCTCAAGAGCGGTAGATCACCGCAAACACCTACTGGAGAGGAGAGGGAACCAGAGGAGCACGAGCATGATCCGAATACCGAGGAGGAGAAACCGCAAGAGGATGAGGACATAGAATCAATAGAAGGGAGCAATGCCAACAGTTCAGATATGGATACTGGCGACTCAGATGATGATATCACGCCAGATAAGGCAGAATCCCCAGACAAAAACATTTCTTCCCCTGTTTTAGAGAGTTTTGTAAATAATTCTGAGACTCTCGATGTACAAGCTGATTCCAATGATTTGAATAAAAGTTCTGATTTTCTGAATCCTGAATTTATTCCTTTTCCCGATGCTTTGTTTGGAAAAGGAAAGAAAAAGACCAAAAATAATCCCGAATCTCCACAATTTGAAAAGTTGCTCAAAGATCATATCTTTCTGAAGATCCCACTCCATGATGCCTTAGATCAATTTCCTACGCTTAAGAATCAATTGAAAAACAAATGCACCACGCGTAGGAAAAAGAGATCCCGAACAGAAAAGCATGTTTTGACTAAAGCTACATCTTGTGCGATACAGAATAAGCTTCCAAAGAAGAAGAAAGACTCAGGTGCACATTATGTCAGATGTGAGATCGCAAAAGCCGAATTCGATCGCACTCTATTAGATAACGGTTCCTCGATCAATCTGATACCCGCTTCCTTACTCGAGAAGCTCGAGTTAGGTCCTCTTTACAAATCCCACGCGATTCTTCAGTTTGCTGATAGATCCGTAAAGAGACCTAAGGGTATACTTAGGAACGTTATCGTAACCGTGCAGGGTCTGCAATTTCCCGTTGACTTTACGGTCCTAGAGATGAATTGCCCTGCACAGTTACACCTTACCCCTATCATTCTCGGGAGGCCTTTTCTAGAGACCGCAAAGGCTCTCTTCGATTATGATACAGGGAAGGTATCTTTTCGCGCCGAGGGTGAAAAGGTACATATATAGATGGCGAGAGAATCAAACACTTCCAGTGATGCATCTTCAGATTTTCTGAGTTCTTTAGCCTCCTGTGATTACATGGATGAGGTTCGCCTTGACGACCTCGAAAGATACCAGGTAGAGACCCAAGAATGTTTGACAGAGGACGGGTCCGAGACTTTAGGAGGTAACTCTTCCGATGGGACTTTATATTTTAGTCTGGATGATGATGAGCAAAGGGATCAGACTTTTGAGGACATTAATGCAGATCTTTCAGAATCAGAGACTATACACAATTCCTCCATCTCAGATGAATCAGAATTTTGTCTAGTTGACCTATTCTCTTCTGATCATTCTGAGGAGTCGGATGATGTCTTGAACATCTTCTGTAGTCCGACTTTAGAGCACATTGAGATGGTGAATAATCAGAATGCAGACACATCACCTACCGACACAGATCCCATTACAGATATAGATGATGTTGCAGCAGATCCAGAGACTACCTTGCCAGAACTTAAGACTTTGCCACCAAACATGAAATATGCCTTCCTTGCGGGTCCACACCAACAGTTTCCGGTCATTATCAGCTCAACTTTGACCGATGATCAAGAATCTCGTCTGATGGAGATTCTAGAAAGAAACCGCAAGGCTATTGGGTGGACTGTATCCGATCTTCGCGGGATTAATCCTGCTTTGTGTTCACATCATATCTATCTCGATCATGACAGCAAACCCTCCAGAGAGTTTCAGCGTAGGCTGAATCCGGTTTTACGAGAAGTTGTCAAGAAAGAGATCACGAAATGGTGTGATGCAGGGTTCATTTATCCTATCTCCAACTCCGAATGGGTTAGCCCATTACATGTTGTCCCGAAGAAGTCGGGAATTCAGATGGTGAAAAACGAGAGTGGAGAGGAGATTCCAAAGAGAGTAACCACGTCGTGGCGAGTATGTGTTGATTACAGGAAACTTAACACCGCGACGAAAAAAGACCACTTCCCTTTGCCTTTCATAGACCAGGTCATCGAATGGTTGGCAGGGAAGGGGTACTTCTGTTTCCTTGACGGTTACTCCGGATACAATCAGGTATCAATTGCTCCGGAAGACCAGGAGAAAACCACCTTCACTTGTCCGTTTGGCACGTATGCCTTTAGACGGATGCCCTTTGGATTGTGCAACGCTCCCGCAACTTTCCAGAGGTGCATGATTGCTATTTTTGCGGACATGGTCGGTGATTTTCTAGAGGTTTTTATGGATGACTTTTCGGTCTATGGTGAGTCATTTGACGATTGTTTAGCGCACCTAGACCAGGTTCTGAAAAAGTGTTGTGAGGTAGATCTCGTTCTGTCATGGGAAAAGAGCCATTTTATGGTTACTCACGGGATCGTGTTGGGGCACGTCATCTCCCAGCGAGGCATGGAGGTTGACCCTGCCAAGGTGGACGTCATCAAGAAACTCGAGCCACCATCCAACATCAAACAGTTACGGTCATTTCTGGGGCACGTCGGCTTTTATCGACGGTTTATTCAAGACTTCTCCAAGATTGCCCGACCGTTAACTGAATTGTTAGGCAAAGATATCGAGTTTGTTTTAAATGACAAATGTCTTCATGCCTTCCTCACACTAAAGGAAAAGATAATCAGTGCTCCTGTCCTACAGCCGCCTGATTGGTCTCTACCCTTCGAGATCATGACGGATGCATCAGATTTTGCGGTCGGGGCTGTATTAGGACAGTGGAGGAATGGACTTCCCATCGCTATTCACTATGCCAGCAAGAACTTAGATGATGCGCAGAGAAACTACACAGTAACAGAGAAAGAGATGTTGGCAGTAGTGTTTGCACTAGACAAATTTCGATCTTACTTACTTGGCTCCAAGATCACAGTTTACACAGATCATTCAGCTATCAGATTTTTTATGGAAAAGAAGGATGCCAAGGCACGCCTTCTTAGATGGATTCTTTTACTCCAAGAATTCGATTTGGATATCAAGGATAAACCTGGAGTAAAGAATGTGGTAGCTGATCACCTCTCCCGATTACAATCAGATCAGCCTTCAGATGAATACATGCCAGAGATCGCAGAGAGATTTCCAGACGAGAGCATTTTTGCGGTTACAGAACTTCCGTGGTATGCAGATATAGTGAACTTTCTGGTCACACAGAAAAGTCCTCAAGGTTGGCCGAAGAACAGAGTTGAGAAACTCGTTTCTGAGTCACGATACTACCATTGGGAGGATCCGATTCTTTTTCGCAAAGGACCGGATTGTGTTTACAGGCGATGTATTCCTCAGGAGGAATATAATAGTGTCCTCACTTTGTGTCATTCTCTAGAATCAGGAGGACATCATTTAGGGAAGAGGACAGCGCAGAAGGTACTACAGAGCGGATTATGGTGGCCGACTCTTACCAGAGATGCTTGCACATATGTGAAGAGTTGTCCAGAGTGTCAGAGAGCTGTAGGGACAGTCAGTGCCAGAGATGCAATGCCGATGCGACCTGTCATTATCTGCGAGATCTTTGACGCATGGGGCATAGATTTTATGGGACCGTTCCCTTCTAGCAGCGGCTTTGAGTACATCCTTCTCGCTGTAGATTATGTTAGCAGATGGGTGGAGGCTATACCCGCACGAACCACAGACAGTAAGACCGTTTGCAAGTTCCTAAAGGAACACATCATTTAGCGGTTCGGAATCCCTCGTATTCTTATCTCTGATGGGGGTAGCCATTTCATTAATAAGGAGGTGAAAAAGCTAGTGAAACAATACAGCATCGATCACAGAGTAGCTTCTCCTTACCACCCACAGACGAATGGCATGGCCGAAGTTTCAAATAGGGAGGTAAAATCAATTCTCCAGAAGTTAGTACGACCGGATAGGAAGAACTGGTCACTTCTTTTAGACCAAGTTCTTTGGGCTTATCGTACTGCATATAAGACTCCCTTAGGTACTTCACCATTCAGGCTAGTTTATGGAAAGCCGTGCCACTTGCCCGTAGAGATCATGCACAAATCTGAGTGGGCAATTCGAGAAATTTTGATGGATATGCAGAAAGCAGGAGCCAAGAGGAAGATAGATCTGAATGAGCTGGTAGAAATCCGCAACCAAGCATACGAGAACACGCTGATCTATAAGGACAAAGTGAAGAAATGGCATGACAGACACATACGACGCAAGAGCTTTGTCCCTGGGCAGAAAGTCTGGTTGTTCAATGCAAGGTTGAGAATTTTTCCCGGCAAATTGAAAAGCAAGTGGGAAGGACCGTACATAGTCAGAACGGTGCACGACAATGGCAGTATTGCAATATCAGATGTGTCACCTGGTGCAGAACCGTTCGTGGTTAACGGGCAGATGCTGAAGCATTACGTAGAGACTACTGATCATCTGGCCTGTACTGAAGTGATCTATTTTGTACAGGAATCATGATCATTCTTTTACTCCTTCCTGTACAAATCCTTTTGAGCCATTCGGGAGATTCACAACACTTGTATATTCTTCATAGACCACAATCGTCCCCGTTTTTGCTCGTCTTCTATGCTTAGGATACCAGATCCTAAGTATAGGGGGGACTGATTGCCCGCTGATTTACGTGTTATTTTTTGTACTAATTCTTTTATAGCCATTCTTTTTCACGAATCACTGATCCCCAATTTTTGGCTACATTCTTTTTATACTTAGGATGCCTTATCCTAAGTATAGGGGGGACCGAGTGATTTTGATGATTTCGTATTCTTCCTTTTGAATTCTTCGTTATTTATCCTTTTCATTCAGTCATCCCGTTTTTGCTCTCTCATAATACTTACGATGACCAGATCGTAAGTATAGGGGGGGTTGACTGACTTGACATCGATATCTCTTTTTCACCCACTTTTACTTAGCACGAGTTATGCCCTCCTTTTTCTCTTTTGACGCTATGAGGACATAGCTCAAGCTAAGTATAGGGGGGTGCGTATATATTGTATATATACTT